>JASAND010030227.1:0-65002 GCA_030248195.1 Trissonchulus latispiculum | reverse complement strand
AACTATCTCACTCCAGACATGAAGGTAGCAGCACACTGCCAGAGAATTGCCCAAATAGCAAGCCGAGCAAGTAACTGCATCAGCAGCTGTGTTACCAGTAGAGACCCAAAATTCTTATTTAAAAGGTTTACAACGTATGTAAGACCTATTTAGAGTATAAGTCAGCAGTTTGGTCTCCACATTTATTAAAAGAAATATTAGACTTGATTGAAAATGTACAAAAAAAATCAACTAAAAATTTCCCGATATGAGAAATAAAAGTTACATCGAACACCTAAGTATGTGTGGAATTGAATCTTTGGAATTAAGGCGATTGAAAACAGATTTAAAGTTAGTTTATATAGTAGTTATTACAATCATTCAAGTCTGGGCTGCGCTGATATGTTCACTTTGTCAAGAAATCTAGCACTAAGAGGGCATGTATACTCTCCAATCCTTCCCGTTTATTTCTTCCCCTGCCCTACCTTCATTTTATTAATTAGCGCTCGCACCTCACTGTTTTAATTAATCTAGTGCACTGGTGAGTAAGTATGTAAGTAGGTTGTTTTAATTGTATGACTGTTTATGTGTTAGTTTGTGGTGTACATGTATCTTTGCGTGCTTTTTTGCATAAATGCTTCTAGGGTCAAAAATTGTAGGGCCCTACATTTGATTATTTTTTGTATTTTTTAAAACTTTCGGGGTTTCTTTTTTAATTCTAGAATGGGTTTTTCCAAGTATAACTATATTTTTTGAATAATTATACGAATTCAATTTCTTCTATTGGTTCTGACTTTACTACTTATATAATTTAAAAGGGGTTTTTCTCTCTAGTTTTCTTGTTCCAAACTTACTACGACTTCTTAGTCTTACATACGTATACTACTAACACTAAAATTCTCTCCTTTAGGGTCCTACATACCTATGTGTTTTTGATTCCAAGGTATACTTGTTTAGTTTACTTGGTACATGTGTTAATTAAATAGTATGTTTATTCCACCTTCCTTAATTTTTCTCCGGCTAGTGTGTTTATTTTGTGTCTTGCACAGGCACAAACAAGACTGCAGGTAAGTAGTACCTCGTCACCCAGGACTGTAGGTTCCGGTCGATCATGCAACTGTATTCGTTTCGGTAATCCCCATACCACTTTATTCTGTAGTTCGCCTCAAACGTTCTTCACCCCCCCCCCCAATATTGTTATTATAAAATATGTTTCGCGCAATCTTCACTCCAGCACACCCCGGTTACCAATTCCTCTCATAGGTAGATACACTGTACCGGAAACACATCCATGCATGCACTGTTTTCCTTTATTTTGGAGAAATTGCATGGTGTGACTATTCCTCTTACCGACGGCCTTTTTAGTGAATCCAGGCACCTACCTACAACCACCATTGTTTCCGGAACCTAACCTGGTTCCAAACGTATGTCTCAACTGCCATCGGTGTCGGGTACACCCCAGGCGCCTGCCCCGGATCAGCAACGTCTGGTTCCAGCGGGACACAACCATAACATGCACTAATCCCAGCTTACCCCTCTGTCCCTCAGCCCTCCGGATCTGCTCCGAAATTCGCCAATCGAATTCCCTGGTCCCAGCGACCCCATGAGCTGTAAGCTTTGACGGAAGTGTTTGACATTTGTATACCGGGATCCCGTATAGTACAAACTGAAGGACACTTCACAGAATTGACACCAACCCACTCCGTACCGGTACCAGATTATCCCCCTGCCGCCCACGTGCCCACTCATCCTTGAGTACCCGTGCAGCGCGTCACGGCGGGAGCGGCTACTAATCCGTATTGGAGTATTGACTTCCCAACAGCCCCCCCCACATCTGCTACTCGGCAAGAGGTCACCCCGAGACAGCAGCTGAGTCCGGTCCCATAGCCACGCGAAGATGGTGCCGGTCCCTTTTCCTTTTTCCTTTCCTTGTTGTAAATCTCTCAAAAGGTAGTATGCCTTACTAAATTAGAATATGCATTTCCCTGTTCATTCCGCTTAATAGAGCTTATATTTCTACTTAAATTTCTACTTACATGTATTTGTTTTGTCACTGACTGTACAGATATTTGACAACTCTGGATTCTCTTCACTTAAACTCTTCATTTTCCTTTCCTTTTCACTTTTGGTACTCCCAAGGTCTCGTGCAAGCCCTGGAGAGATGTAATATGGGTAATAGCGACCGCGCTATCGCCTTCTTTCCAATACTTATATTTCACTTTCACTTTTTTCCCAGAAACTCTTTAATAACCCCATTTGATGTAATTGTTGTAATTTATACGTTACGTCTGGAAAAACAGATCATGCACGTCAACAGACGCTGACAAACACTTTTTTCCAGATTGATTTGGTAGTATGTTGACTCAGACTGGTTTTCCAGTCAGTTGGGAGTTAAATTTTCTCGCGCGTGGTCGGTGTCTGAAATTTTACGGGCCCCTCCGACTGAGTTCCTTTGCACTTTGCAAGATTTTCTTCGCTTCCTTTTTACAAAATTTTCCTAAATTTACCCTACCTAACCCCTGCCTAATTTCTAACCAGTTTTCGTTAACTTCTAACGCTCCCTTTCTACCTCCCCTTCTTCTCGGCGGGGTTGACCCCGTTTTCCTGGCACCGCTATCTTCGATTAACGCAACTGTTATCTATTTCTTGAATGACAACAGTGAATCATGAAGGAACACATAACAGCTCGGAAAAGATTTTACAGTGTATACTGGCGTCTTCCTTTTACTTTTCTCAGAAATTTAGACTAAAACGTGTACGTATACGACATCAAATACGCCAATTGGATATCAATCGAAAGCTGATGACGACGAGGTTAACAATTTCTGCAATAATACCATGTGAACGCACACAATTTCCGGATTTCCCAGAAATCCAAATCCGTAGAATCTACAGCAGACAACTTAAAACTCGATAGTTGCGATCACATCGCTTCGAAAGTTAGAAAGCTTCAGGAACCCCAAAACGCCAACGAGAATTTAAAACTAAAAGAATGATGAATCAAATCTCTTAGAAAAAATAAGAATTCTAGAACCCCTAAAGCGTCCATAAAACAATGAACGAACTAAACGGAACAGAAAATGTTTTTATCTTGACATGGTCTCTTTTTGTTCCACGGCGGCAGGGTTTGTACCTTGTCCGGTTTGGGGGGAAGCTTGTACTTCCGCCTTAACCTGTTTATGTTGTATTTGGAAGATCAACCATCCTGATGCTGGGGTTATGTTATTCTTCCTCTGCCAATTGATTCCAACTCACCCATCACTTCAAACCGTCAACTCGCTAGGTGGAATACTAAATCAATTGATACGTGTAGAAGCCATTCTTCGTAACTAGATTTAGTAATTTAGATAATTTAGTACGCAGGCATCAATTGGGAAAATAATAAAGGCTGCCCTCTCTAATGGAAATAGACAATGGTCGTCTAAACTAACACGGATAACATGTGCTGACAGCGAGAAGTTCCATAATTAAGATTAATATTTATATTGGCCTTGCCTAACCACCCAAATCAGCGCAATCTGGTTTGCTTTGTCCACTCAATATCATTTGACGGAAGTTTTTTGGTCAATACAGTTCGGGGGCTAGCGGCGGAATTCCGTCGACACTGGCCTATCCGAAAACTTTGACCGAAGACAGATTGCAGGTGAAGATTTTTGTGTCGAGCAATGTTATTCCGCAGCAATTTGTTGATGCCTACATTAGGCGAAACTGAGGTGTACATCGGAAGTGCCGTTCAGTATAAATTTGGCCAAATTTACTACGTTTTTATCCAGCCGACACTCAGCGTTCTACTGAATCGACGAAATAGTCCTTCCACGACCGAAGGCACACGTTAGGAGTGCAAGGCAAGGTATGAAAACGAAGCCTTTCTAAGGAGATACAACTGCACGCCTTGCGTTGGAATTGATACCAGTACGTGTCTGTTGGAAGAAATTTGCTGGGGGAACTATCAGTCACTGTTTCTCAACCTTTAAAAGGAGTATCGGGAGTGCTCCGAGAGGTGCCAGTATAACTATAGGACCTGGACCTACTTTGGAACTGTAGTTAAACGGGAAAATGATGTAGTACGTGGAAAGCGATTTTCTGCTGTATTCATAGTTGCGGAGCCGTCAAGGGTTGCAGTTCTCACTGAATACTATTCCTATACTTTGGAGACATTTGTTTCCAGTATCGGGGGAACTCTGTCATTATTTTTGGGCGCATCGGCCTTATCCTTCATGCGAATTCTGTATTTTTGCTCCATAGGTATTCGCAAGAAATCTGGTTCAACAGCTGAAACGAATAAGCTAGCTCCGTAATTTGAAATCGAAACTGACTTGCTTAATACATGAATCCTGGAAGCTGCATGACAGGATATATAATGCTAAACATGGACAAACTTTTTATAGAAATAATTCTTATTTGTATCCAGTGGCTTTTATGTATTTTCAATTTAATATTGTTCCTTGCTGGCTTGATGACAAAGCTGTGGACCATTCTAGGGTTTAAGCGATTCTCTTTCTTTTGCTACGCGGTGTTTAATAATTTCATTTGAAAAAGTTTTTTCCGTCAAATGCCAAAATCTGACTTCGCTCTGAATACCGACAAGTGTGTGTGTGTGTGTGTGTGTGTGTGTGTGTGTGTGTGTGTGTGTGTGTGTGTGTGTGTGTGTGTGTGTGTGTGTGTGTGTGTGTGTGTGTGTGTGTGTGTGTGTGTGTGTGTGTGTGTGTGTGTGTGTGTGTGTGTGTGTGTGTGTGTGTGTGTGTGTGTGTGTGTGTGTGTGTGTGTGTGTGAAAGTTTTTACCATTTTTACAATGGACTAAAGCTAATAGGGTCGCATTTGTGCAAACTGATACCACAACCATAAGCTAACTTGGCAGAATTGTGGTCCACCAATTAAAATTTTGGCATCTTTTATGTTTATTTGCTTACGTATGTGGCAGGGTTTGTTAGTTTTTGGTCATATAGGAGGTTCTATTTCAAATCACAGAGAGGTAGTTTAGTAGTAAGACCAACAATTTGACAGGCAATTCCGGCCAGTGCACAGTGGAGCTCTAATCCCAACATCGGCAAAGTATATAGCGCGCTGTTCCCGTAAAATTGATACTGTTGCTGAATCATTCTTGTTCATTTCACTGATCACTGTGTGTAAATGATCAGGTCTCCGTCCTATGCTAGAAACTGTAGAGTGTGCAAGAAGGCGGTGTACTGATTCCTTTATTTATTAAAGTTACCATTTGATCAAGCATTTTGCACCCACTAGGAACTAAAAACGCAACTGGATCGCTCAAACTCTCTAGGGTGTTAGTTAGGTTTGGTGACAGTACGGGAAAACTTTTCTGTTGACGGCTATCGTTTAATGAGCACTTCAAATTAATGTGATGAGTGGCTCTATTTAATTGGAGACTATCTCTGCTTAGTTCTTCGACTATCACCCCAAAGCCGCAGAGAAAGCAGAACATATTTCACGAAAGCAGTCTTTTAAACAGCTGCGCCAGTCTACTTACGCAATGAATAACGTGACTATTTGGCTACAAGAAACACTCGATTTGACCGCATTGTCCAAAGTATCGGTGGCCTATTGGATGGGCAATTTTGTTCTCCCAGCAGTTTCCTTTATAGGTTTAGTGGTGAACATGTCCATTTTGATTGCATTGGCACTGAATAAGACAATGGATGCTACTGTTCGATATTTTCTGGCACAGATTTCGTTGTTTATGGCAATTCTGGACTTGTACTCGTTGATGACATCGCTTTATATTATCTTTCATATGGCTGTCTACGGTTTGGTACCACCACCAATTGATCTCAATTTATGTAACGCATTGCAACGATTCATGTTCACTATCCCAATTCACGTCTTTGTCTTTGTCCTTTCTGTTCTTAAGTTTCCACCTACTCCGATGTAGCATATCTCTACCCAATCATTCCGTTTCATTCCATGAGAAACTTTTAACGGGATGGGGTACATTGACGGTAATTGTTTCCCTACTGCCGACAGTTATAATTTCGGCAAGAATAGCTGCAGATTTATTGCACAGAGAAGTATCTGGTGAATCTGCCAAGTGCAATCAGCTATTACTCTCACCGGTAGTACGCCGTTTGGTTCAAGCACTTCCTAGACTTATTTATATAGTGTTAGAGACAATAGCACTCTGCTGTACTCTGGCAGCATGGCTCGTGACAAAGAAAAAGCTTCAACATTATCTTGCCAATCAAGCCCTTCTAAATTTGAGAAACAGAGTTTTGCTTGATCGTTATCGAGATATCAGCGTCTGCCTAATCCGTTCACTGATAACACAATCCATCATATGTATTTTTGTCCTGATATTCCGGTCAACGAGGATTATATCTGGAGTCCAGTCAACAATTCCGGTGAGTACAAGTTTAGATAAACATAAATGTCAAGTTTTCTTACTCAAGCCGTTGTCTGTTTATAAGATTGTTCGTTGTTTAGCTATACAGCTTCTACATTCTACACAAATATTCTGTGGAACTGTATTGCATATCACAAACGAAAACATAATTACACGCGGTTGAGCCCTACTATGCCAGCGCTTTCTGATCATTTATAGCAAACGTTATTCTTCTTATCAAACTTGCGATTTACCAAAAGCGTGATGACCAGCTTTTCGCAAAACACAAGAATTTTACAGTAGGAACACGTGTTCGACATTATTTGAGCTGCTTGACGTTCTCGCTTCCGCCTAAATTTAGTATTTTAGATGACCGAACGTTTGGTGGAATCTCTTTGGATAAAGAAAATATGTTTAAGCATTTTGACGTTGGTACACCCCGTTCTCTTGTTCAGAAACAATTCTCGGTTACATGCGACGTTTTCTAAAATAATTTTGGCCATGTTACCGAAATGCCAGACAGTGCATCCTTTAGCGGCTAATGTTGACACGCTTACAGGTACCGCCGCTCTTTTTAATATAGATACAGTATAGTTCAGACAATGTTGTATTTGATTTAGTAATTTAACAGTAGCTGCACCAGCAGTCTTTCAATTCTGGATTCTGATTTTTAGTTTTACTGTTGTACCATTTTAGTTTAAAAATTTTACTGCGGACTATGTACAGTAACGCTACCTCTGCAAATATTTCAGGCATTAGTCAAAAAAATCCAGTGCTAGAAATGGACTCGCGATTCAATCATTTGCAACAGGTTTGGACTCGACAATATGAGAAGCGAAATCCTGCCTTTACCAGTTTTGCATTAGCTGTACAGCAGAAGATGAAAGTTGGCGTTTGTCGAAAATAATGACACTATATTTTGCTTTACCAATGATTGTGAAAACCAGCTAATGTTTCTTTTATTATAATAACAAATATAATAAGTATCCTTTGACAGAAATTCAAGACATTGATTGGATTTTAAGCAGGCTTAAATTTTAACCATTAAATTATTCTCCAGGCTGACCCCTGGCCCAGTAACCTGCCATGCTACCGACTGAACTTTCATGGGTTTTTCGTTTGTTTTCACAAAACTTAATGTGTCGGTATAACGCTGTACTGAGTCTGCAGACTGCAATTCTAAAAATGGCAAAAATTTTCTGGCACCTTTTGGTGCTCTTTAAAGGCGTTTTAAGGATAGGCTAGAGCAGAGTAGAGTGGAGTAAGATTTACTATTTTACCTCGTTTAACTCCACTCATGCCGAAAATCTTAGGTCCAGAAATAAGAATTGTTTAGTTTTTGGCACTAGACTCTGCCAGCAATCAAGGTGAGAGATTAGATTTTAGTTGGGACTTATGCAATTTTACAACCAACGGCCAATAGTAATTATTAAGTCAGGATAAGACAAAAGATATTTCAGGGTCTGAAAGTAGCCATTTTCGAGGAAACACAAATTTATTAGAGGATACAGCCATCTGTCAGAAGCTGTTAGAATGAAAAGATTCGTTTTCATCCACACTTCATTTTTTAGTCCACTGGACCGGAAACTTTCAAAGCATAAAATGCATGTATGACGTTGAAATTCTCAATTTTCCTGCAGGGAAAGCAGGCATAACAAAAATTGATAAATCTGACATTGGAGTTCAGCTGATGACGGATGAGGTGTAGTGGCAGCATGTCTGGCTCCGGAGCAGAACGGATAAGCCCAAGACGGAAGGCGTAAGGCACCCTTGCGCCCACAAAACCAGGAGAAAGACGCAGCTGAGAGACGGAATGAGTGGGGTTCAGCTTTCACTCATGACTAAAAGTAAACAGTTGGCTCGGTCAGGTTTCCTACCACGGCCCATCTGCTCCGGAGTCAGGCATGCTACCACTACACAACTGGACAAGCAGCTGAACTCCCATATCAGGCTTATCAATCTTTCCAATGTCTGTTTCCCTTAATGAAGTCTGTTGTATCTGTTACGCATTGGATAGTTTGTATCTGTATTTTTAGAGTCAACAGAAAACAATAAAATCAGACCTCCCTGGCCTTAGCAGTCCCATTTATTGATTCAAGCTTGAAACTAATTGAGCCAGATAGCTGGTTTTATGAGCGAAATGAGACACAAATAAAATTCAATGAGACACGTTTCAATTAAGTATAAAACTTGAATATTTGTCGGGACTGTTAACTAGAGGTGAGTAGTCCCACTTTTGAGTCAGCCGGTCTTATTTCGTTCATACATTCACATGATTTACAGGTAAATGAGCCACACGCTTAAAACTTATTCAAGCAACCACCTATTATTTAATCTTAAAATTAAGTAAAATTTATTGGCTAAATGTTCATTGTTGCTTAGCTATGGTCTGGCTTGTCAGGATTTCTTTGGGAGGGTAAGTCTTATTATACAAGTTAATTGATTGCGTGTAACGACAAGGCGGTGTTTCGTGGGGGGATTTTTCGTATCTCTTTGGTAAAATCCTGATTTCGGCCCTATTTATCTGTGCGATGGCCAGCTTGCCACCAGTGTTCTTAATCAAATAGTCATCAACAATCTCCATCATATCTGGGAGCTTGGATTGGAGAAAGAGTGGGACATCAATAGTTAATTCGTCAGGACGTAGCAGGAATTCTTAAAGGGATTTTTTGAGCAGTTTTTATGGGCAATATTCTTCCTCGAGGCTTCCTCTGGCGGGGTTTTCCGGGAACCTGTTGAATGGGTTCGGGACATATTCTGGAATGGACCTCCACATGTTTCACCATATCATTCTTTCTGGCGAAAGTCCGTACACAAATTTCACACGTCACCTTCTTCTCCCCATCATGCTTTTCACGCTGATGAGCCAACATGTTTCTCCGAGCCGTAAATGTCTTTCCACATGTGGAGCACACCTGAAACAATCAGAAAAGCTGAAAAATACTTGAATAGTCACATAAAAGGAGCAAACGTAAAATAAGCAAGAGGACCCCTAAAAGGGGTGTAGTTCTGCATCTGAGCCTTAAGAAGGTAATCTGTTATTATAAGATAAAAAAGTGATGACTAACACAACAACCTGCAATGGAACTGATGCTTCGGCCCATACTAAGTCAAGCAGTGTTTATATGTTATCTCTTTTTATACATCCTAGCTTGCAAGATAAAACAACTTTCCAATATTAATTTGGTCTTTCTAATTTTCTAAAGTAAATTTATACTTAGGTCAAAAAATAAACGACTTTGATTGGTACTGTGCCTCAAGAAGTATTTATTATTTAAGTGGTGGCTAATATCAGCCTCTGGCACGCCGTCCAGTCTGGTCCTCGTCAACCACATAGTGGTTGTCAGTGACGAGTTTTTAAGTTCTGAGTTACGTCCAAAACCTGGCAACATAACTATAATGAGTATTCAAAATCACTACTTCCTGCCTGAACTGTTATTTGTAGTAACCGAGTGATCACAAATGACATGGACATTTGCGTTTTGCCAATTTTCTCCACAAGTAATTCAACGCATTTCGGATTTAAAACATTCCTTGATCAGTTTCTTCCAGATACATGATTTTTTATACGCTTTACCCCGAATCCAGAATTCAAAATTTACACAGTATCCAGAAATCAAGAGTAGTCAGTCAGTATCAATAGCTGGTCTATTTGCGCAATCACCAAAAAATTAACAAGTTCGTTTTTAAGGCTAGGTATGAACTACCTTTGCGACAATTTATGTAATGCAAGCAGCCGAATTGCAGTCTACCAGTGAACTGTTCTCAATATCTGTAGATCTCATTTGCATAAACGCAGTCTTAAAAACTGTTCTCTATTTGAACCATGAAAGGGGGACATGAAGGAGAAATGAAAATATCTCTGAACAGAATTTGTCAAAAGGGAGGGAATTGTGAGAAAAGGCCAAGAAAACGAAAACAACTCCGCAAACAAACACGCTATCTTTACAAAACAAATAACAATTAAAATAAAATTATAATATCCCAATGCGCTACAGTTTTCTATTACTCTGTAGGCCCTCTTCGGTTAAAAAATCAACTCAACAACATACGAGACCAATGTTGAAGATGAGCACTGTTTGCATTGAGAAGCCATGGACAGCGTTATTCCTATCAATTTTCCGTGTAAGTAGTTTTGCCTCCAGGCAGAACAAAAATGATTACACAGTTGGAAATGTTTGCAATTGGAAATGCTTACATTTGTCTGTTCCTTTTGAGCTGGCACTGTTTGTTGTGAAGTGCTCGGAGCTGCTTGTTGCATCTAAAGAAAGAACACTATCATGCACAGTTATGCAACCAGATTACCGTGGGAAAGTAAGTTATATAACTAGAAAGGAAAACAACTGCTTCTGTTTGTTCCATCTAAAGAAAGTACACTATCAGATGCAAAGTTACGCAACCAGATTAAAATGGAAGTAGTTACATAACTGGAGACACATAAAATATTATAACAATTGAGATGACTTACATTTACTTGCTCCTTCTAAGCTGGAACGATCTGCAGTGAAGTGCTCGGAACTGCTTCTGTTTGTTGTGTCTAAAACAATGGAATGAAAACTTATGAACATACAAAGTTATACAAATTGCATAGTCCCATCGCTACAATTGATCCATTGAAACGAGGGGCCAGACGTGTATTTAATACTACATTATTATGTGAGAGACTTTGGAAATACACATGTTGATTAAATTATTGTTTGAAATCAGACCAGAAGTGTTGCATGATTACGCAACCTAATTAGGACTATACGTCCCGGAAATGTTGTGCAACTAGTTATGTAATCAGACTACATAACTGAGTGGAAAACTGACTGGAGAACATTATGCAAATTACATAATTTGACATTATGTGTGCCAAAATGTGGAAAATTGATATGCAGATTATATAATTTGATTACGTCATTACATGGTAACATAGCCTAGAAGTGTTACTTGATTATGTAATCACATCGGAAGGTAGACCGGAAATATTGCATAATAAGTCGCGGGAAATGCATTACGTAATAAGCACGGTACTCTAATGCAGAGCTCATAATTAATTCCACAACTAATACAAAAAACACTGACATGTTTGTTCTTCGTATGACGAGTCAGATTGTCTTTTCTAAATAGTGAAACCGACACCACACTGTTGACAGGAAAAGATAGTCATAGGATCAGTAAGAGAGCTCGAAAAAAGCAACCAGTGAGTAGAGTGCAAAAATGCAAGAATGAGAAAATCAAGTTTTTCTACTTTTTATAGAGTCTGTGATCATTAGACTGGCCAAATAGTAGCTAACTTGTGAATTCCTTTGTGCATCAATATATTTTTAGAAAGATTGATCATTTTTATCATGACAATACGTTGTCATAGCAACTATAAGTTGGTTCCTGCGAAAGACATAAAAGTCGCTCAAGAAAACGTCAGTCATCCTTAACATGTTTTCCCTGTGTCCCAACACTTACTTCCTGGCTCCACTTTGATTACACTGCAACAGATTGGTTTGATGTGCCTTTATTCAAACTTACTGTTCCTCTGCTAGCTCTGACATCAGCTGTCATCATCACAAGTCAAAGGGTTGGTGACTAATCTCATGTCAACTTCCACACGAACATATGAATTCACCAGCATCTACATATTTTGTACATGCCTGCTACATCAGTGGTCCAGATACCAACCATTATGAAATAACACCACCATTCTTCATTTTTATTTATCCCTACGTTGGCTTCATACTCATGATTCAAGCAATTGTAATTTACAGTCCCTATGTGATCTGGAGTTTATATGGTCAGAAGTCAAGCATTCATATTGGTTATATCATAGAACACTACAAACAAGACGATAACTATGAATCATTACAACGAAAGAAGACTATGCTGTATGTATGGTTAATTTGCAGGACGCAAACACTAATTATCCTCTGTGTACATTCAGTAGTAATAACTCTAATTCTAATTCCCAGACTGAAAAAGGATGGGTTATCATTGTTCCCCAATAGTATAAACTGTAGTAAGGATGGGTTATCATTGTTCCCCAATAGTATAAACTGTAGTGTACCCTATAAAGGATTTGCTAATACAAATTACTACACTATAACATGTTTACTACATTATAGTGTTTATTTCTGGAAATTGTAGTCAATTATGGGAGTTTGGATGACTATGCTGTGTGTCCGTTGGACTATCAATATTATACAAATGTTTAGTATTAGTATGAGAGCTTTTAGTGACAAAGGAATCGTCATGTATTTTGTTTGTCAACACTATGGTTATAATGCAATAGAAAACATAAAAGCTTAAACGCAGTGAAGTCACCAATGATGAGTGGCTGGATTATTAATAGTAGTGATCAGGACGTAGTCTTAGATTCTCGCGCTATTAGTTTAATTTTATCGAAGAAGCGTTTGCAAATGCTGAACAACAAGCTGTGAGAGCTGGGCTTACCAATGCCCCTAGAGAATATACAATATTAGCATATAAACAAGAGAAGAACTCCGCCGACGAAGACTTTCTAAAGTGTTTCCCTTCGAACACAAGTCGAGGCATAAAAGTCCAGGCTTTAGATGGTCAATTGTGGTTTCCAATAGAGAAACTGGTAATGACGTGGTGTATTCCAGGGGAAAGACCAGCAACTGGGAAGAAGGTTTCGTTGAAGCTAGAAGATTTGCTACAGAAGAAGTAGTTAATCTATATCCAAAAGTTATTATAGAAGTAGAAAGAGACGTTGGAAGTGGTCAAGTCGAAAAATAATATGAACACTTGAGTACATAAAAAGACATAAGAAGGATACAACAAACAAATAAGTAAAATCACCATGGAAGACATTAAGTGCTGTGCTACCTTCAATAGTAAAGCAGAGCGCCGTCAACATATCAGCAAAATACACTCAGACAGAGAATCAAGAACATGTTGTGGAGAAACTTTCAAGACTTGGCGACTCCTGAAAAAGCACAAACAACAGGTTCATGAAGACAAAGCAATCCTTTGCTCTCTACAAACCAAGCTGCATGATGGGAGAATGAGCACTATATTCTATTCTGGATGGCATCCATTCAGCACATTCTATAGAGCACCCATCACAATTGCAGGAGTAGTGTATCGGACATCCGAACAATATTATCAAGCTGAAAAAGCTAAATATTTCAATGACTGGACTACGTATTGGAAGATTATGAACACATGGTCTCCTTTTTTGGCTAAGCAACATGGTAAACATGTGAATGGATATCAAGAAGATCAATGGATGTTAGTTGCAAATGATGTGATGGATTATGCTGTTAGGGAAAAAGTTAGACAACACCCAGATGTTGAGCAATTGTTATTGAATACTGGAGATGATGTTCTTGCCGAAGCCACTAAATTTGACTCATACTGGGCTAGTGGGATAGATGTTGCTGAACCAACAATTAATGCTTTATCTCAATGGATTGGGAAGAATAAGCTTGATGAAATACTAATGAACATTCGACAAGAAATTAGAAGAGAGAAACAGTAACATGCTCTTGTTGTCACTATACTTGTATGTATGTCTGTAGATTTGTATATGTGCTAATCAATAAAAAGGTTACTTAACCATATGAAATGAAGTGATCGGTGCGTTATTGAAATGGAGGTTACCTTAGAAAAACGTGTGCAGAGTAAATGTGCCATTTACGCTCTGTATGGTATAATTTCGATAGTTACATTACTCACATTGGTTAATTTTGGACTACTCATATACATAAAGCCTACAACCAAATGGTATGCGCCTTATGATAATCTAAATCCCATTACTGTGGAGCTATTACCAGAAGGAAAGGTTGGTATACGACAAGGAGAACTACAGAAAGTGTATCCACTTAAACAATTTTATAAAATACAAAATTTCCTGTGGGAATGCTTCAATGGTGGACGATGTCCAATGGCAGAAACTGACAGTCTCCTGTTGTGTCCATATATAGCAGAACGTTTCGATGTTCAGCTATGTATGATTGATGATCAACAGGTTATGTTTGCTCGAATTGGATCTGTTACGGGCAAATGAATAAATTGGACACTTCTGAAAGTGTCCAGACAGATAGATAAATTATGCATGTGCGCAGACACATACATAAATTCTTACAATTATCGCATTCTGTCCGGACAGATGAGTAAATTATCTATGTGTCCAGAACAAGGTTGGACAGATGCGTAAATTTTTAAACTAAGAACTAATATCTGTTATTTTAAAAATAGGTTGGTTGATTTAATTAATTTTATATAGCATTTATTAGGTATCGTCCCAATCAGTGATCGCTGTTAATAATTTATTTATTTGTTAATTAATTTTAGTTATTTTATGTACTTCTTTGTGAAATTTTGGTGCCGTCATTTTACGTTATTTAAAATGGAAACCAACAGGTGAAACTAATAAAAATTTACATATCTACGTTTTATGCTAACGTATAATTATTTACTTATATACGTATTGCCTAATCTCTTTTTATTGGTAATTACACACAAATAAGTACATAAAATAATTATTAAATTAAAATGTTATAATACATAAAATTAACAGAATCAAATATATAACATATTTTAAAATTTAATCAATCATAAGCTAATAAAATATAATAACAAGCTTTAGAACAATTTAAACTATTTAAAATAAAGTAAAGACTAATACTGAAGTTAAATAACAGCTATAAGCACAAATATTCTCCATCATTACTTCTTAGTTTAAAAATTTACTCATCTGTCCAACCATGTTCTGGACACATAGATAATTTACTCATCTGTCCGGACAGAATGCGATAATTGTGAGAATTGATCTATCTGTCTGCGCACATGCATAATTTATCTATCTGTCTGGACGCTTTCAGAAGTGTCCAATTTTTTTATCTGCCCGTAACAGATCAATACATATAAGCAGGAGTGATTTAGTGAAAGTTTATGAAGTGTAAATTAGTAAAAGCGAAACCATTTTGAATCCTCTTGAAACAGCATGGCTATCACAGCAACTCCTTTTCTGAAGTTCCAACATCCTTTCACTTGTATAGTAGCAGCACCTACTAAAGCAGGGAAAACAACGTTTGTCAAAAGGTTGATACACTTTGCAGATCAGATTATCAGTCCACCACCACAGAGAATAGTATGGTGCTACACCGAATGGCAGTATGCTTATGAAAGCCTACCTGATATTGAATTCTATCAGGGTATTCCTACGTTAGAAGAATTGAAAACAGGAAACCCTACTTTAATAGTACTTGACGATTTAATGTCCGAGGTGCAAAAGAACAATAAACTTGTAGATCTATTTACACGAGGTTGTCATCACTGGTCCTGTAGTGTAATCCATATTACCCAAGATATATTGTATGATCGGAAGAGAACAAATAGAATAAACTCTCAATCTATAGTACTGTCGCGGGCCGTGGGCTGACCAACGACGTAGCAGAGTAAAACGCAGTGGATTAAGTTCGTTAAAGTTCGTATGCCTCTACAGGCTCTAACTCTCTTCTGAGTCTTCGGCTACTAGGCAAACTGTTACACAACACAAGGCTTTAATGACCAAGGCAGGATTACGCGTACAGAATCGGAGCAGAATCACAAGCACGACTTTACTTTTCAGCAACTAGCACCGAGACTAAGTAACGAAATAGAATTACAAAGTTGCCCTTTCCTGGCTACCGTAAGACTTTGGAGATTACGAAATACCCAGCAATTTATCTCAAATCCAGAAATAGTTTCCAATTTTCTTTCTAGAATCCTCTAAGGTAATCTAACTTTTGGTTTCTCTTTTCTGGCCCTTCTATTGACGTAAGCAAGCTTCTAGAACTTTCTGTTTTCTGGCAAGTTGATAAACTAAAGAGCCCAAATCCAATTTCCAATTCTAACTGAACTACAAATCTTTTGGCCAGTTTTCTAGCTCTAACTTTGACAGAAAGAGAAGGAATAATTTCAAGAAAGAACCTAACTTGGTCACAGCTAACACACACAATTTTAAGGACAAGACAATACAGAGTTACAAAAGACGAGAACAATTACACAGTACTTTATTATTGACTAACAATACAACAATTGATACACAAACTAGCTACCTACTGTTTCTACCGTATGCCTTAGTTATTTGTTACCTAAGATTCCTAATTTAGCCTTCATTTCTGATTAAAGCCAAAGGTTTCTTAAATTCACTTAAATTATTTACCTAAGTTTAATGTTGAGATTATTTTACCTAGTAGTTTTTCCTAATTGTATATTTTAACTAACTATTACTTCCTAGGTCTGCTACATATCTCCCCCCTTCGCAAAAATTGGTCCTCCAATTTGGAAATCAAATAGCGAACATGTAGACAGTAGAAGTTATTAAAACTGAACTTATTAAGGACACCAACACTTAAGCGGGTGGTACGTTACCAGACCATATATACTAATTAAGACTTATATATATACTAATATATACTAATATATATATACTAATTAGGATTTATACTGATACGAAAGCTACTAAGTAGAACACTAGCTACGTAATTACATGAAGTAAATGTATAAGCGAAACTACGTGAACACTATGCGACAAATTTAGTACCATTCTCTTTTCCGCGTATCTTAAATGTCGCGCGCAAAGTATGCGAAACTTCTCCATGCTATATTAATAAATAAGTTACGCAAAATTGGAGAACGAAGACAGCGCAGCAGGGGCGAAAATTTCATGGAATGTGGGGCAGCTGATGTCCTATTAACTGAGCAAGTTGACTATTTGATAGGATTTATAGTATTTATAAGTTTAATAGTTCAACATTAAACCCGAAGCGGACACGTTACATTGTTTACGACTCTATATTTATATCCAGTGTAATATCATGAAATGATGTGTTAAGCGAAGTATTAATGTGTATTAACGTAGTTGAAGAGATGCGAGCCCTCCAGCTTTATGGAAAACCAAGTGTGCATTTCTGCACTATGTACTGGATCCGAGACCGTATGCTCAAAAGTCTATCTCCAGAGCTAAACAGGTGAGAAATGCTAGTTTACAAGTATTAAATTATCGAATCGATTTCGGTAAGAATAGACTTTTACTTATAGAGTCGGTTCGTCGGTCACGTATTACTTATATTTGGTCCTGCAGTCCATTTTACAGACATGTTATTCCCAACGAAGAGCTTTAAGCCTTAGCACAGAAACGCAAATGTGAAAGTTTGGAAAATTGCAACCAGATTGCTTTGAAAATGAATTTGTCTTAAAAAGTGTTTCCTCGCTGCCGGCTGCCAAGGTTAAAAAGTTGGATTAAAATCCCGTACTGCTAAAAGTAGCCATAACCTAGTCCCGTTTACCCCCATGACGAATACAAACTGGGTAACGCAGGAGCTCCTTGCGACTGTACTTTCCAACAAAACAGTGGGGATTAAATGCCAGTCGCAGCTACTTGTTCCTGTATTAAAATTCTGGTTTCCATTGAAGGTGAAAAGATCGCTGAATGGGTAGATTTGCTCTTACAGATTACAATCCTTTAGAAAACTATGGTATATACTGGTAAAATTTTCCATCGATATCATTCTGGCGCATTTCTTGAAGTGGCAGCGAAGTGGAATCGCGCAGTTAATGATTGTCTGAAACAAATTTGGTGTCAAAAAGAAGTTATCGAAGGTGCTATTATAGCTTTGTGTAAATTCGACCATATTGGCCCCATTCTTTATGAAAGTGGATGAAACTTTCCAAATAAATTAGTTAGTGTTCTTTAGCATAAATTTTGTGCAAAAAGCACATTCCAGGATTAGTCCCGCATTTGTAGGTGAAAAGAAAATATGTTTGGTTTTCGCTGTTAGGACGTAATAACAACGTAGAGCATCACTTAAGGTGTTAATCCCATGTCCTGAAATCTATTTATTTATGGCTAACTAATTAGCATCTTTACTTAATTCTACAAAATCAAAATTTATTGTCTCATGATCTCCAAATTGCTAAATACAGCAGTGAGTTTAAGCGCTAATTCTTTTCAACAAAGGTTTTAAAAATTTAGACTGGTAAATAAAAGTCTATCTAAATTGATACAGTTTGCAAAATATATTGCGCAAAGTATCTTTCAGATCCAATCGAGCTACTGCTTGAGGAGCAAACTTTGGTCAAAACCTTAGGTTGATGTTGGACAAAATCAATTAGTCGACCGGAACGTCAGAATCATTTAGCGTATGGGGTGCTAGGTAAAACCAAGTTGTGCAGCTTTCGAAGTTTTCTTAATTTGAGTATGAATTTACCTGTTTGTGACCTACACGAGTGCCAATTCCGACAAAACCTATTTTAAGCAAGAGCGTATCAAAACAACCATTTGTCAAACAATTTTTAAGTTGTCTGCTGACTGACAATAAAACTGGCAAGTTTCGACACTAGCATACAAAACTTGGCTTCATCGCACCATAGGTAGAACCAGAAAGATGCTTCCATAGCAGAACTACATCTCAACTCTCAAAGTTTAAAGTTTCATCAAATCTAGGTTGAATTTCGGCTATATGCTTACTATGTGTATCCAAAAATGCATCACCGGCTTAACGAACGAAATTGGGTCATGTCGGAAGGTTAGAGGTGGAATTCGACATGTGAGGAAAAGTAATTTTTAATTTTGCTTCGGTTCAATTCAAAGATTTCAATGATTATAGAAAACCTGGTATTGGACTATTGAAAAGACACCAGGACATTTCAAAAGCCAGACTACTGAAACAGGTCTTGTAGTAGCTAATATACACTTTGCCAAACCCTTGGTAATACATGATTTACTTTCTTGCGCGTTTATACTTGTAAAAGGACAATGAAGTGGAATCAAATCGGGAATCTTTCAAACAAGTTTTTCCCCGGTGTGGGACCGTTTTGAATGCATTTGGGTTACCTACCGACTTTAATTCTCCGTGAAAATTCGATGAAACGTCTACGGTATTATTGTCAACCTGCAGAGACCAGTCGTGAAATTAAAATCAAAATTTGGAAAAAACAATTTAACAGCACAGAAGTAGGTCTCAAGAAGACAGTGTTTTTGACAGTGAAAATAATTAAAAACCTTGCCCAAAAATAATCCTGAGTTATACCAAATTTAGGGTAATTTTCTTAAACGAATAAAATTTGCCGCTTTCTGAATCTTCTCTGGCTATAACTAATATAAGTTGGATATGTTAAGGAACGGGCATTTTATGTCAAAAGAAAGCAAAATTAGTTCACAAAGATTACTAATTGTATCTCTGTTCAGGCGTGCAAAGCTAACCTGGCATATATCGAGCAAAATTGTTTTAAGCTGTATACCGAACTGGAAATACAAGATACAGAAATTTTCGATGAACTCAAGTCGGTCTTGTTAGTCTTTGGTGTACCCAAATTGAAACTTAGCTAAAAGTGTCAGTTGAATTCAAACATTAAGTTGTCTCTCGAGCCGTTATATGTATAGAAGGTTTAGTAATTTTAAAGTCTTTTGCATAGTTATGAAGGAACATTACTATTAATCTAAATGTCAAAGTTTTACAGTAAACTATGTCTTCAGGATGACGCTTAAACATGTTACCAGAAAGTAAAAAGTGCTAGTATTTTCTAATTACCCATTTGTAACTGTTTAGAACGGACTGCGAAACACTTCCTGCATCACCGTCCAGACTGATATAAGTCAATGTTAGAGGTTACAACCAGCGGTGTAACCAAAAAATAAAAGAAATCCGCGAATTTGCATTTCGAAGTTCGCATTGAAACTCGTCTTCAAATTAACGGCTTTGTCGAGAGTAGGTTGTATAATAATTTTGAGACCATGTCCAACAAAATTATCTGAGGCAACAAGATGGTTGGAAGTCTGACCATTTTCCATGAGTAACTAAAGTTCAAACCCAGGTTGGAAAAATGCTTCCTTAGCGGAAAAGATTCGGAGACATTTGGTAAAATCCGAAATAAATGTAGCTGGTTTTTCCTTGCGAGTACTCTAAATTTTAAAAAGAAGATTCAAGTTAAATTATTTTATTGAAAACCACGGTTACAACAAAATGAAACAAATTCGGTGGATTCCAAATTCAATTTCTGTTTCGAAAAATTAAATCCAACATGAGGTACGTTCTTTGCTCAAAATTGAAATGGTATTGTGGATTTCAATAATTATAAAGTACTACTTTTGCTATTTCAGGGATCCTACCAAAAGAAAAATTAAGACCTCGGCTGCAAAATAAGGCTGAAAACGAAAGGAGAGTCCACCAAGGCAAGAATATTGAGACAAGACACGCAGGTAAATAGTATAAAAAAGTCCATGATTATGTTTCAAAAAATGTTTAATACTTAATGTGGATGAAACTGTGTAAGTGACAAAAAGATGAGTGATAGTGAAATATAACTAATACTGGATGAAAGTTGGAGTCTGACAGTTTGCACGTACATGTAGTCTAAATCTTTTTTGGACTTTTTTAGAGAAAAACAAAGTATTACATAAGTACTTACGTAGGTTAGACAAAGAAGGTTCACATAATATGGGTATAAACTAGTCACAGCGGTAAAAGAGAAATTTGTAAGAAATTTCGATACTGACTGATAGAAGTTCTGAAGTTGTGTTGCGGAAACCCACTGTTAACGAGTCAGGGGGTCGGGGCGGCCGGAGCGGAGGGCATGCACGGATGTGGCTAATTGCTAGATCACTCACAAAGTCTCATATGCTACCGACCATCGGGAGATCGTGCTAGAGTGTGCTTCCTTCGAAAGGGGGATGTCACTACTGGTTGCGTTTCCTTCCCAAAATGGAAACCCAACCGCCGACCGTGGCCTATCTGCCTATTCGGTTGGTCTCTTAGCACGTCGCTACTGGTTAGGGGGAAGACCAGCCCGTCGAGGTCGGTGTGCGAGCTAACTTACGATATCTTATTGCAGTTGCCTCACTACTGTGCAAGCAATCCGTGTAGCCATGCCCTAGACCCCCGACTCAAAACCCTGGGTGGAAGCAACAAACTTCAAGCTAACTATCAAACTTGTAAACAATCCACTAATTAGCTCTCTTTTTAAACTTTTGTGACCTTTAAATGCAAACAAAGAGGTAAAATCGAAAAACACGAAATAATTGATCACGGTGCTCGTGTAAAGAAGACGTAAATTGTAGGCAGAAATAATTATTTTCTGTAAAATTCTAGCGTAGGAGTGAGAAATTTTCGAAAAAATATTGGAAATACTTGCTCGCTGGTACTTGAGCGATTACTACGTAAGGAAGAATAAGTGGAGCGAGAACTAAAAGCTATAGGATCGAATGTTTTGGCTAGGCCGCACGAAACTCAGCTAGTTGTAAATTAACAGCAGAAAAGTAGGAAATAGCATACGTAATTCTAAGGTGTTTAAGGAATTACTATTACTTTAAGGAATTACTATAAAGTACGTAACTCAATACCGAATGACTGTACATAGTATAAACGACGAATCTGAAATACATGATAGACAACTAGTAATTGACGTAGATGACTAGCTCATAACGGTATACGGTAGATAACTGTAGTTAACTTGACAGCTACAAACAAAACAATATAGGCTACACAAACATTAAATCAATTACAATACATATGGAATACCTAGCTAAGCCGCATAATACAGCATCGAATAAGAGTAAGTTAGTGAATACGTAAGATAATTGGACACATAACACCAATATAAATGAACAGTTTGGGTAAGCAAGGTAAAATTCATTGACGACATAAATATAAACTACAAATACAGGTAACAGCTATGCAAAGAAGTTATCGGCAAGTAATAAATGGGGAATAAGGGAATAAAGAGGAAAAGGGTAGTTAGGATAATAATTAAAATATTTGTATAGTATAAACATTTAAATGCACTGATATCACAAATGCGTAGTTAAGTTGTAGTCACTAATGTAGAATGCAGCTAATTCATGATTTTAGATCTTAATACAATTAACACACACACAAACATGAAGCATTAAGAAATTGGGAGAAGGAATCGGATGGGTGTCTTTAGGAATTTCAGTGTACGTTCTAAGTTCTGAAAGTGGCGTCTCCAGTACGGAGGAATTGTTTTATGCTCTTTCCTTTGGGCGGATCTTAATATTCAGTAAAGATTTCTATTTAATCGCCAAACATTCCTTCGAGCTGGATTCGCCATCTTATAAAAATGTAAACAGTTAGCAAATAACAACTACAATTACAAATTATTAGAGCACATGAAATATAACTAACTGGAAAATAATATTGAATTAATACATATATACGACATAACGTGATCTCTGTTATGGTTATCTCTGTTATCAGGCATGACTTAGCTAAATATGTCCTGATTTGTAGTGCATGCAAAGCTTTTTAAGAAATTACTCAGCATTTTTTAATAAAATTGCTCTCGCCATTAAACTATCATTGATCCTGTAGTTCAAGATTACTTTTCAGTCTGACAGCCAGCCGCAACTGTCTTAGTGTCAAAACTAGTTCGCGAACTTCATTAAAACTACTTTTCGCAAATTGAAAGCTCTGGACTGGTCTTATGCCAGCCTTAACGCAATCTAACAAAAATAAAACTTTAAACCCAAACTTTGTTTAACGGTTATTATCTGTGCAGTCAAAACAACAGTCAAACTTGTTTCCTGTATCGCCTACTAGTCAAATTAAACTGAATGAAAATTAAAACCGAATTTAGATTCCTCTAAAAACCTTTTATCGGAACGATTTAAAACAAACGAAACTTTGGGCTTAGCTATTACCTCATGCTAGCTTTTAATTCTTCTCAAGTATGAGAATACAGCATTCAAATTGTATAGCCCAATTAAAATAGCTAAGAAACCATGATCTTGCTTCACTGATACATCTCACTTATAAAGAAAACCATGTTACAAAACCAAAGCCTTTTACTGGAAACGCTCTCCAGTGGTGCACTCACCGAAGAGTTTACTCAGTTAGTAGGCTTATATCTTAACACGGTCCCAGTAATTCAGCTTACTGGCAGCAGAGTAGCAGAAAAACATGTCTCTAAACTTTCCTAGAAATTTATTCAAAAAATTCAGTTCTGAAATCCACGATCAAAATTCAAATTAATAAGTAGTTCTGTATCTCCTCTTTAGGCAGAAATGGGTACTGCAGGAAAGGTGGTTGCCTGGTCATTCTTTTGCGGCGAAACGACTTGTAACAATATTGACTAAGTTTCGTTGAAAGTAAGCAAGACAACTTGTCTATAGCATGCTTAACAAAAGTTTTAAATAGCTCGAGGCGGTTACCAGAATTAAACCGTTTTCGAATTGGCTTTCCACTGTAAAATTGATGCTCTAGTTGCTTCTCTTTCATAGGTATTGCAGTCATATTTCCTTGCATGACTAGTGCGCACAGAAGAATCAAAAGCAAACGCGCTACTAAAGAAGAAACATCTGCCAACTTAAATAATGTTGCTTTAAAATAGTCCATAAAAACTTTCATCCGCAAATCTCGTTTTTGGTGGAAACTTTGCCCTTTCTTTTTCAAAGATTCACTGAAGTCGTCAAGTACTAAAGTCATCTGCGCTTCCTTTTCTTTATCGCACCACTTTTTCCTTTCATTAATAAGCTCATTACGTTTTCTGCCAATTTGGACGTTATGTGAAACATGAGAACGGAAGCGGCGTCTGCTAACCTCAACTCTAGCAATAGCATTTTCAGACTGCATTGCTTTCACAGAATTTATAGGAACTTTTGGAACAGTTTCAGAATCTGAAAAGAAACGTTGAACCAAACGTTGATTTTGCTCAAAAAGCGCTTCATTGTCATTCTGCAACTGAGTGCAATCTTGCTTTTGTTTAGCAATTAGCTGAGTGGCATCTTGTAAGGCTTTAATACTCATTCGCAAGTCAGAAAGCTCGGAGTGTATGTGGGAAGCAGACACCGTTTCTGTTGGAGGCATGGTAGACTCTCTGTTAACTACAGCTGCAGAAACTCTTCCATAGTCCTGTCTAAACGAATGGTTTACTGTAGGTCGATTATGAAACTGTGTACCTGCACGCTGGGAGCATGACGCAGCCAAATGTCCTTGCATATTGCAGTTAAAACAAACAGGTCTTCTGTCAAATCTACGTGACGATCGATTGACAAAAGATTGTGAAAAACCCCATCCTTTTTTCGAGGGTTGCCAAACCTGCCCCAACTTTGCTCATTGTTCCTATTCTGAAATTTGCTACCGTTATTACTATATCCCAATTCACGAGCAATGTTTCTACAGTCACTACTATTATTAATATCATGTTCACTCGAAAGTTTGTTGACTTCTTGGCGCAGATCTGCCATGTTTGCTTCTACCTTATGTTGAAAATCATCAAACCTCTTATTCATTGTCTCAGCTAGCTTTACTAGTTCGAAAATCAAAATCGCATTGTCCGTAGCTTGCATACGCCGTTCAACAGGTGTGGCTTCGTAAGCAGAAACTTTATAAGCAACGTTTACAAACGAATTTGAATTCAAACCTTCAAGCGCTTCTAGCTGTCGCGCCTTTTGTACAGCATCAGGGAAATCTTTTGGATTTTGTAAAATGAGCTGTTTTTTGTAATAAGGATTTAAACCATTGATTAAACTGTTAAAAGCCAAATTTTCTGCGGCTGCTTCCTGCATGCCTGGATAAGCTTTTTGAACTAACCTCTGAATGGCGTACGCAAAGTCTTGAACACTTTCATTAGGCTTTTGCACCCTGCTATGCAACTGCATACTAGCAAATCGTTCAGATTCTGCTGGCTTCAAGTGTCTGATCAAATTTTGCTCCAAAGTATCAATATCGCCCTTTTCACAAGGCTGTAAATTTGTGTAAACATCCAGAGCATAGTCTCTCAAAAATGCGGGCAAAATTTTTAATTGCCGATCGCTATCCCAATTTTGAGCTATCGCGACTAATTTAAAAATTCTAAGCCAGTCCTCAATATTTTGCTCGTCAGTTTTACCAGTAACCGGTCTCAAAGTATGATGAGGTAACGAAACTGCTTCAGTAGGACAAATAGAAACTGCGGTTAAGTCAAAATCTCCATTACTATCGAAATATTGTTTTTGAAACCGGTTATATTGACCTCGAAAATTTTGCTACTCTTGCAAATCACGCGACGTAGGTAAAGTCTTCAAACGAACGTAATAGTCATTCATATCAGTTTTTAATTCCTCTAGCATTTTAGCATGTAATTTTATAGCACGCGAATGCCTATCTAAACGCTCGATATCTGGATTAGCACTAACCAAAACTTCGTCATCACTTTCGTCCTTAACGTTTTGATTACTCATACTGAGATCACGTTATGTTTGTTAAATGGTTACCAGCTTACTCAATTAAATTCAAAACTCATAACCTGCGTCCATAGACGATTGATTATACCTTAAATTCAGTCAATTAAAGGCTCAATACTCACAGGCTGGTCTCAGCAGTAGGCTCTCTTCGGATTCGTCTGCGTCGGAGTTCCTCTCTGAACAGGCGGAGCAACCGCTCACAGTGGTGGCAATGCGTGACTGAGGCGGATGGTCTAGGCAGAGCTGGGAGGACGGGCTGATGTGATACCACAGAGTTAGTCCGGGCGAAAACCTGTAAGGAGCTGATGGAATGGGTTAGTCCTAGATTGGTGACTTCTGATACCACGGCAGGAGGGAACAGGAGTGACAGACCGATTGGCGTAGGATGGACGATCGGAGGTGATTGCGGACTGCGGAACAGCAAAGGATAGGATTCTCGATTCGGCAAAGACAGATTCCAAGGGTACGAGGGAATCGACGAAGACGGATCCACAGCGACGGTCGTACGGAGGGAAAACGTCGTCGACGGCGTTAACGATACGCGGCGAAGTAGGAGGTCGACTGATGCGCGAGCGTTGCGCGGCTAGTCAACCGACCGGAGCTGGACACGTAAAAGTTCAAAGTTCACAGGCAGGCAAACTTTCTAATGCGCTGACGTTGCGCGGCAGAAAGTTCAGTCAATTAGTTGGCAGTTGCGCTAACGTTGCGCGGCAAGCCAACTTCCAGGAATAAAAGTTCAAATGTCAAAGTTCACTGATTGGTAAGGGTTCAGTTGCGCTGACGTTGCGCGGCAAGAACCCAAGTTTCAAGGCAAAAGTTCTGAATATATGATTGTTCAGGAGCAAGGTTCGGTTTGCGCTAGCGTTGCGCGGCAAGAACCTTGTAAAAGTTCAAATGTTTATAAAGTTCGTAGATGCGCTGACTGTGCGCGGCAGGAAGACCAAAATGATGAGTAAAGTTTAAAGTTCGGTTCGGTGAGGGCACAAACGTTGTGCGGCAATGATTCGAAAGACGTTCGTAAGTGATAGCGCAGGCGGTGCGCGGCAGATGATTCCAATAATTAGAGAAATATTGATGACGTGGTAAACAGAGCGTGTCGGACAAACCACGCTCTGCTACCAAATGTCGCGGGCCGTGGGCTGACCAACGACGTAGCAGAGTAAAACGCAGTGGATAAGTTCGTTAAAGTTCGTATGCCTCTTCAGGCTCTAACTCTCTTCTGAGTCTTCGGCTACTAGGCAAACTAATACACAACACGATGCTTTAGTGACCAAGACAGGATTACGCGTACAGAATCGGAGCAGAATCACAAGCACGA
Source organism: Trissonchulus latispiculum (assembly GCA_030248195.1). NCBI lineage: Eukaryota > Metazoa > Nematoda > Enoplea > Enoplida > Ironidae > Trissonchulus > Trissonchulus latispiculum. The sequence continues at coordinate 38,205 of JASAND010030227.1, read as the reverse complement.
CTTTACTCTTCAGCAACTAGCACCGAGACTAAGTAACAAAATAGAATTACAAAGTTGCCCTTTCCTGGCTACCGTAAGACTTTGGAGATTACGAAATACCCAGCAATTTATCTCAAATCCAGAAATAGTTTCCAATTTTCTTTCTAGAATCCTCTAAGGTAATCTAACTTTTGGTTTCTCTTTTCTGGCCCTTCTATTGACGTAAGCAAGCTTCTAGAACTTTCTATTTTCTGGCAAGTTGATAAACTAAAGAGCCCAAATCCAATTTCCAATTCTAACTGAACTATAAATCTTTTGGCCAGTTTTCTAGCTCTAACTTTGACAGAAAGAGAAGGAATAATTTCAAGAAAGAACCTAACTTGGTCAAAGCTAACACACACAATTTCAAGGACAAGACAATACAGAGTTACAAAAGACGAGAACAATTACACAGTACTTTATTATTGACTAACAATACAACAATTGATACATAAACTAGTTACCTACTGTTTCTAGCTAACTACCGTATACCTTTACTCTAGTTGCTTGTTACCTAAGATTCTTAATTTATCTTTATTTTATAAATTTACCTAAATCCTTAATTGAAGAGTTTTTATCTAATTTTGTTTATTTTCTAACTAGCTAATTACTAGGTCTGCTACAGGGGGAACCCCCCCCCCCTGTAGGAAAAAGCCAGATAATATGAGTGAAAATGGTCGAATTACCGTGTAAAACAAGGCTGCGCTCCCCCGCCCCTCCCCCGATTCCCCAAAAAAAATACACACGTTTGTTTTTCCTTTTTTTCCCCCCCCTCCTCCTTCCAAAAAAAATGCCAACCAAGCTCACCACGGGGTGTTTTTTCCCCTTTCCCCCCTTTCGTTTTGGTAGGGGGTTTTTTGGTTTTATTAACAACAACAGAAAAAAAATTTTCTACCAAAAACAATATATATTTTTGTAGTACACAACAAAAAGAAGCCCAGAGAGTCTTTTTTTTTCCCACCCCAGCGCCAAAAAAATGTTGGGGGGGGGGGCCCGCCGGCCCAAAACATACAAAAAAAAAAAAAAAATCTACACACGCGCCGTAAAACACACACTGCGCTATATATGGGGCAATACTGTATATATGGCTGAATAGGACACATATCAGGGTCGTTCAATTGCTATATGATTTTCCGGCCCTGAGCGTAATTTTTGGGAACTGGCCTGCCTAAGTTGGTGAATTTTGGGTCCAACTTTGAACTTAGTTTTTAGCTTATTTTGCGACCTGGAAGCCTCAAATCGTGCATACAAAGGTTTTTGCGGACGGAGAATCGACTCCCGCTTTCAAATTTGCTCCCCAACTTACCCAAGTTGCTGGGCTGCTTCCACTTTGCCGTCTAGAGGGTCATTTGGGCAACCGCTACCTATATCTAAAGTGGCTGTAGGGTGCTGTGGTTATGTAGGGGTGGGGTCTTAGGCGATTTTTGGTCAACCGCGCAGCGACTATGCTCATCGTGTTGGGCGACCCCGATAACCGTTATATGCGTCCCATTAAACGGTCCAAAACAGCATATTTAAGCCTATTTTCTAGTTTTGACTATTTCTTGTCGAGTTGGGACTTAGAAATTTTTCCAAAATGACTATTTGGCTGGACCAACTTTGAGCCGGCCGACTGAACGATCCCGGCTAGATACGAAAATCGCCCTCGCTATCCCATGGTACCCAATCCAAAGTTTCTTATGCAACAAACCGCTTGTCTCTAGTTTGTTCCCTGAGCCACACTGGCGGATCCATGACTTGGTGACAGGGGGCGGTAAAATTTTTTCGTCGGGGGTCTGGGGGGCGGAGGCCCCCAGAACTAGAAGAAGAGTGAGTGCGTAATTTTTCGGTACTGGCCGGAAAAAGCTGGTAAAATTTGGGTTGAGCTTTGAACTTAAATTTTTCGCTTATTTTGCTACATGGGTGGCTCAAATTTTGCATACAAAGGTTTTTTGGGACGGACAGTCGATTCCCGCTATCAGTTTTGCTGCCCGACTAACTCAAGTTGCTGGGCTGGTTCCACTTGACCGTCTGAGGGGTCAGGTCGGTAACCGCTTCCCGGAGGTCCATAGTACAGTACGCGCCAAAATAAATTGCCGTTTCACTAACAAAAGTGATCTGATGTCAGTGACATTGTCATTACAAATCTGTGTGTTAAACTTGCCTTATATATGTAAATAAAACGTGTAATCCAAATGTCAGTGACAGCCATAAAATTTGTAAGTGAAACGGCAATTTATTTTGGCGCGCACTGTAGGCTTTACTTAGCCTCTCCAAACTTTGTCTATAGAAGTTTTCTGGTGCGCCCAGCTCATTCCCGGTGTCCGTTTTGCCGTCTGCCCCACCCATCTTGCTGTGCTGGTTCCACTTTGCCGTCTGACCCACCCATCTTGCCATGCTGGTTCCACTTTGCCGTCTGGAGGGTCCGGTCGGTACCGACTTCTGGGAACACCATATAGCCTCTCAAAACATTGTCCTGGCTTTTTCCTAGGAAAAAATTTCTGCGGGGGGAAGTCTGGGGGGTCCCCCCCCAGGTCTGGGGAGGGGGGCTCGGATTTCTGGGGGCGGGGAAGAAAAATTTTTGAAAAAATGCCTAAAAATAGCTATTTTTTGCTGCTGAGCTAAAAAATTAACTATTTTCAACTTAAATTTAAGCTTAAAATAGCTAAAAAATGCTTAAAAATGGGTAAAAATCCGGCGAAGCCGGAAAAAATTTTCAAAATTTTCCCTCAAAACCCTATTTTTCCGGGCACTTTCGGGTGGGGAAGGCCCGAATCCTGGGGGGGCCGACCCAAGTCTGGGGGGGGGGGACGAATTTCTGGGGGGCCCCACCCCCACCCCTGTAGGAAAAAGCCAGTTCTATAGGGGTTTTCTGGTGCGCCCAGATCATTCCCGGTGTCCGTTTTGCCGTCTGACCCACCCATCTTGCTGTGCTGGTTCCACGTTCTGGCTTATCCCTTGGCAATTTTTTATGGGGGGGCTTCATGCGGGCCCCCATCGATGGTTTTTGAAAATTTAGGGTAGAAATGGTAAAATTTGGCAACTTTTGGGGTTATGGGGGGAGGTTGGGATTTATGGGGGCCTTTTCATGGGGAAGGTCGCCGAATGGGGGGCGGCCCCCCACTCCTCCACTAGGGATAAGCCAGACTTACTCGAGTACTACAATAAGTACGTACTCGAGTAGTACTACAAGTACCACCATACTTTTGGTTAAAATTCGGAACTTCGAAATTTTGCACTAGGCGAGAGTTACGTGCGGTTGTTTTCACAGGCTAGCAGTTAGATCGGTTTGGTTTATTTTCTTTGAATATTTCGGACTATGCGCACAAAGTAACGAGGGGGATTTTTTAATTTCGCTCTGTAGCTTTCAGGAGAGAGGCCCAAACTTTGCATTATTCCACTTGTTTTGGCGAAAAGTCCCACTTTTACTAGAAATGGTCTAAGTCACTAAAGATGGCGTTTTTCGGCCTTGGGGTGGTACGCAAATATAGTAAATCGGGGTCGCTGAAAACGATGAGCATACTGCCGATACCGCCCGAAGTGACCACTGGTCAGCATGGCTCCCGTGGTTCCTCGTCCAGGGTCAAAGTTGGGAAAACTTACTCTAAACAGCGTTTTTCGGGTTTTTGGTGGGGAGCATATATAGTAAATCGACTACGTTCGTTTCAATGGGCATATTTTCGAAACCGACAGAAGTTACCACTGGTCACTACGGCCTAGGGCCCCTATTGACTACTGGTCAAATGGCCTAAAACAGCGTTTTTCGGCGTTTTCGCTGAAGGCAAATAGAGTAAGTCGACTACGCTCGTTTCAATGGGCATATTTTCGAAACCGACAGAAGTGACCACCACTGGTCAAACGGCCTAAAACAGCGTTTTTCGGCGTTTGGTTGGAGGCATATATAGTATATAAATCGACTACGCTCGTTTCAATGGGCATATTTTCGAAAAGTGGTCACAACGGCCTATTGTGTCCATTGACCACTGGTCACACCCTTAAATCAGCGCGTTTCAGCGTTTTGATTGGGAGCATATATAGTAAACCGACTACGCTCGTTTCAATGGGTATATTGTCGAAACCGGTGGGAGTGACCAGTGGTCACTGGCCTGTGGTGTCCACTCCCACTGACCACTGGTCAACCCCCTTAAAACTGCGTTTTTCAGCGTTTTGGTTGGGAGCATATATTGTAAATCGACTACGCTCGTTTCAATGAGCATATTTTCAGCACCGGTGGAAGTGACCACTGGTCACTACGGGCTAGGTGGCCTATTGACCAATGGTGAAATCAACCCCCTAAAACAGCTTTTTTCTACATTTTGGTTGGGGGCATATATAGTAAATCGACTACGCTCGTTTCAATGAGTATATTTTCAGAACCGGCAGAAGTAACCAGTGGTCACTACGGGCTATGTGATCCACTGACCACCGGTCAAATCCCCTAAAACAGCGTTTTTCATCATCTTGATTGGGCGCATACGTATATAGTAAATCGACTACGATTGTTTCAATGGGCACATTACCGGAACCGATGGAAGTGACCGGTGGTGCGTCTGGTGGGGGGAGGGGGGTGGACACAAATGAAAGTATTCAAAGTGGTCAAGTTTGGTATCACTTTTCACTTTTCTGCCCTACCTGTGGCATTGTTCAAGTTCCCTATATCAATTAACTCAGTGTTAGAAAGGGACCCTTTAAAATGACAGAAGGACAAGTAATAAAAATGCTCCTCTGGAGCATGAAAAAGTAATATGGGTGACGGTGAGGTTGCAAAATCAAGAGAGGACTAGTCTTAAAAATGCTTTATATGGGGGCTAGGTTCAAAAACAGAAGAGGACTAGGTTGTGAGCGAATTAATATGGGCACAGCTTCGTCGAACAACCCATATTCGCGGACTTTCACGCTTCGCTTTATTGATTGTCGCATACAGAGCGAACAATGTCAACTGTCAAGTCTAGTAAAAAATTAGTTTAAACGTTCAAAAAATCGTTGAAGATGTTGTTTGCGTAGTCGGTTAGACTAGCTAGGTTATGCGTATATATACATAAATTAACATTATTTCGTTGTGTTGGACTACGGCAAGGAACGAGAACAGACTTAAGGATATGATACCAAGGTTATTGGTTCAATCCGGGAGGAAACAGAACATCGTCGGAATGATCCGTTCAGTTATTCTTGATATGTATATAAATTTCCGTAGAAATGGAAAATGCACAGTAACTATCAAGAGATTCTTAATGGAAAACTTTGTCTTCGTCAAAGCTCGAATATCAGAGGTGGAAATTATTTGTGCACATATAGTCTATAGAGTACGTATATAAATCGAAACATTGGTACGTATGCATGTATAATTTCGCAATCCGCGAATATGGGTTGTTCGGCGAAGCTGTGCCCATATTAATTCGCTCAGAACCTAGTCCTCTTCTGTTTTTGAACCTAGCCCCCATATTAAGCATTTTTAAGACTAGTCCTCTCTTGATTTTGCAACCTCACCATCACCCATATTACTTTTTCATCGAGCAATCCAAGTGTCAGTTAGGATGCTTCAAAGTTGATCGCTCCAGATTGCTTCAAAATGAGCTCAAATTGAAACTTTGAAGGCCATTTTCTCACGCATACGAGGGAATTTGGAGAAACTGATTGCGCAGTGATACTTTGACCAATAATGGTTACAACATATGTGAAAATGAAGGAAATCGGAGAGGGTCGATTTTAAAACAAATCGCGGCGTATGTCATAATCTACGACCCTTAGATAAAGCTAGTCATATATACATGATACCTTCAGGAGCATACATATATAGAAAATAATAGAAAACAAGAACAAAAAGGGTGCTGTGGTTATGTAGTGGTGGGGTCTTAGGCGATTTTTTGCCAAAAATGGAATTCATCAAAAGTGGTCAAGTTTGGTATCAAATGACAGCCCATCGCGAGGCGAACAACTTTTGTCACTATACCGCCCACAAAAAGTGATTTCAGCGATGCTAGGGGCGGGGCTAGAATTCAATGGTACTCAGGGTTTTTTGGTTTCACGATTTGCGCCAGTGCTGCGTCAGGAAAAATTTTATTGCGTCAGGAACTGGGGTCACTGCGTCGAAAATTAAATTTATTTTTAAAAAATTTGATAAGTATTTTAAACTTTATTTTAATGTTTAACCAAGATTTAACTTATCAATGCACAGCATTAAACACATTTTCCACCTGTTTTTCAAATTTAGCATCATTAAACCCTACTTTTATGTGTGCAGCATTAAGATCTAGAGAAAGAAACAACACGGGGGATCAGGGGGGCGGAGCCCCCACAAGTTGAAGAATTTTTGCAATTAAGACTCTCCCAGGAATTAATTTAGAGCATTTTCCCGACCAGTTGATGTGGTATTAAGTATGGCCGGTTATTGCAACATCGAATGTATATATATTAAAATATTTTAAGTGCTACATCTGCACGACTTGCAAGTTGTTGCCGCTGCTACATGCGCCCTTATATTCAATGATTAAATAAAATATTAGTTTGTCATTCATTGTAGCAATCAGTAACAACTAAGAATGCAAACTTGCGGGGGTCTGGGGGCGCAGTCCCCAGTAGAGACTTTTAAGAAATATCACGGTTGAAACACAATTTTTCCAGCAAGTTTGCACAATTTTTGCCTCTAGTTGAAATTCAAATCCAGCTGCGCCAGGCTTCCTTTCATTCACACAAAACAAAAAACCCACTCCCCCCCCCAAACAACCCCCCCACACACATATATATATATATATATATATATATATATATATATATATATATATATATATACATATTGAACTTATATCTATATTTTATATTTATATATATATATATATCGCACTTGTGTCCTGCTTATTGCATTGTTCAAGCTCCTTATCTGAATTAGCGCAATGCTGGAAAGGGAACCTTTAAAATGACTGAAGGACAAGTAATAAAAATGCTCCTCCAGAGCATGAGAAAGTAATATGTGTGGTGGTGAGCTTGTACAATCAAGAGAGGAGTAGTCTTAAAAATACTTAATATGGGTGCTAGGTTCAAAAAAAGAAGAGGACTAGGTTGTGGCTGTGGACGAATTAATATGGGCACAGCTTTGCCGAGCAACGCGTATTCGCGGGCTTTCACGCTTCGTCATGGCCATGGCCATTAATGTCAGTCAATAATAGCAATTCCAGCAGTTAAAAAATCGCTACACGTTGCTTGCATAGAAAATTTCATTATCTAGGTATATACGTATATACGTAAACTATATATATAGTAATTTGGTTGTGCTGGACTACGGCAAGCAATGAGAAAAAACCAAGGCTATGATTGTAACACTAACGGTTCAAAAGATATAGAAGATAGTCGGAGAGAGTCCTGAAGTCATTGTTGAAATATAGACTTTTCTTATATATAAATGGAGAAAAAACCCACTTTTCAGATATTTGGCCAGAACTTTTTACTGGTTTGAGATATTGAAAGAATGACTATACATACAGACAGCTAGGCCTAGTCGTATATAAGCTTTCTTTTCTCTTTGAACCAACCCCCAGAAAGACTAGTCCTCTCTTGATTTTACAATGTCACCATCACACATTACGTTTTTCACGTTCCAGATGGCATTTTTATATCTTCTACGTATGTTATAGTTGCCAAGTCTTCTCACTACCGGCAAACGTTGGAAACGAAAGCAGTATTGACCATGGGTAACCAAAGTGAGGGGGCGAAGGCACGATCCAAGCTAGAGCGACATCGCGCCACAGCGCTGCACGGTAGCGCCAAAGTTTGGAAAATGCGTTTTGGAACAAATTGCTATATCAGTTAGCGTCCACGTAAAAGCGCCCGTCGTGTGCAGAAAACTTGCTCCTAGTGCCCCCCCATTTGGTGATCTTGCTCTGTTCGGGGTCCCTGATGTCACCTCACCATAAACCCAGGGTCCCTGCTCAATTCTCATTCTCATTTTCTCCCTGTATTTACATGGTTTTCACTGGAGTTTTGAAAGAATTTGCACTATTTTAGATGAACAGCACTTCATTTCATCAGATATTATTTGGTAATGCCAATGAACTATGTCTAGGCCAGGTTTATAGTCACGCCACAGCGAAAAATGTGCGGGTGAGTATAAACTACATTACCATATTGGCGCTTACGGTTTTTTCAAGCTCTTCTTGCTTAGTCGAATTGCTTGAACCAGGTGCGCACCCAAAGGGGGGGGGGCGACCGCCCCTGTGACTTGTGAGGTTTCGAAGGCCAGAAAAATTAAGATGCAGAAAGGAGGAAAAGCAGGACAAACAAAAGTTTTTGCGCCTTTGGCGCGAATTAACCATTCCTTGTGTGTTTTGTGGGTAATATGGGGTTGGGTAGGGTGGTTGACTTTCAATTATGTAGACGTTTCGTTCTGCATTGCCGCTGGAGTTAAGGGTCTGAAGGAGCTGCTAGATCTCATTTTCCAGAAATGAAGACTGGGAGTGCAGTCCGGTTATCTGTTATCTGTTATCGCGTTTTTTTAATTTCCACACCCCCTTTTTTTTTTTTTTTAGAGAAGGGTGTCTGTGGAGGGCCCCCCAGTAGGATAAGCCAGCGTTTTGATTTTCATTTCTCTAACTATTAAATACATACGTACGTTTATCTTGTATATAATGGGATACGTGAATGCTGTTATTAAATAAGCTATTAAATTTAGGCATGCTATCAGCGAAAGGCCAAACTGATTCTGAACGTTGGTCAGGGGCGGTAAAGTCTAGCGATCAAATAGTGGATCTCTCTGGCTTCGTCTCCGATGCGGGCATCAGGTTGGTTTTAGGCATTCACATAATATTTTTTCGACAGTTCCTAACTTGTGACGTTTCCACCTGCAGTGTATTTGACTGGATGGTGGAATTTTTCTATGGAAACCGGGCAGCTTGTTTTGTTCTGTACAGTTTACGCTGTCATGTAATGGCTCAAGAAACAATGAAGCCAGTCTTATCGGTTAGATTATGAGCTGTCAGATTAATTGAAACAGTTCTTTTTGTGACTTCGAACTTGAAACTGTTGTTTTTAGTAGTGTCCTGCATAGAAATAAACAAACTATTAAATAAATAAATAATATTTATTTACGGGCATTATATAATTAAGGGACAAATAAAGAAGTATTTGTGCGCTGTGAAAGAACAATTTCAAAAGCTTTAAATACAGTTGTTTCCTTTTGCACAAAACTTTGGCCTACGTTGACCATTGAAAATCAAAGGAGGACACAAAAACAGTGTCGTTTTGTTTTTACACAAATTAATATTTCCCTAGCGGAATTAGGGAACTTGAAAATTATTTCGTATTTAGTATTTAAGTATAAAACTATATTCGCACGTGCAGTAATCAGATGTCTTGCAAAAATGCAAATATCTTTGCACAGACAATGCAAACAAGTTAAACCTAATTTGCATACAAGAATGCGTAAAAATTTATTTACGAGAATGTTACAGAAAAAACAAAACTTCAACTTTTCAAAATGTTATGTTTCCGAGTCGTAAAGAATACGTAAACGCTTCACGAACTTTATTTTACAAATGAAAAACAAAACTTCATGTTTTCAAAATGTTATGTCTCAAAGTCTACAAGAAAAGAAGAAGAACTCATCTTGAAAAAGAGAACAAAACCTTGACGAACCTTGATCAAGGAAATCGTGAAATTACATGTAAAATCAGTGTTAAATCTCGTTAAACATCAAGTTTTCAAAATGTTAAGTTCTCGAGTCCGGGCACAGCCTAAAGCAGTCGTAATACATAGGCATATATTGTACAGCGCAACAATTTTAACTTAGAAACTGGTTTTCGGGGGACTACTTGTTATGCCACAGTGTCTGAGACAGCCTAAAGTAGTCGTAACACATAGGCGTATATTGTACAGTGCAAGATGTTTAACTTAAAAACTGGTTTTGGAGGGACTACCTGTTATATTACAGTGTCTGAGAAAGTGGAATAAATTTTGCTCTTTCAATAAGCCAGGAAAAGGGGTTGTATAGTTATCAAAATTGCGTAGAAAGATGACATAGCTCCTGTCTTTTGACAAAACAAAAGGGGCGTATAATTAACAAATTTGTGATGTTTCTTCATTTTGCAATTGCCTTTGCAATTTGTTATGATGATACGTCTTCAGCTACTAGATAATTCCCTGTGACTTTTACTGTATTTTATGGATTTACAGTGTTAAATCTCAAATTCAAAATACTGACGATCATTGCGGCGAGCGCCAAACTGAGAAGGAAGATTAGAACTGTCGAATACGAACAAGTCGAAAAATACAAGTAACTTTCTTTAAAAAAGAAATGAAAGTGCTTTCTCGTTCCTTTTTGGAAAAATAAAAAGGAACAACACCTTGACCCATGTTGGTCAAGCAATTCGAGAAATTACACGTAAATGCAGTGTTAAATCTCGAATTCAAAATATTGACGATCACCGCGGCACGCGGCAAACTGAGAGGAACAATATAGAGACAATTGAAAATGAGCTTCACAATTGGAATATATATTGAATTTAAGTGCTACTCGCTTATGCCACTGCCCCTCCGCGGGGTGAAAAAGGGATCTTTTCTGCAATATCCCCCTCAGCCCAGAAATTGTTAACGGCTTTGCAATTAAAGGAAGCACATCTGATAACGGTTTGTGGAATCCATTTTAAATTCTTTCTCTCAGATTTATCGCAGAGAAATACAGTGTCCCACTTTTCTTCTGTAGCGATACTCGGGATCTTCTTTGCATTCTCTGACGGGCATGATGCACTCAAGCTCCGCTTAAGTGAATTAACTAAAAAAAGGAGTTCTTTTATTTTAGTAGCGAAGACTACTCCGTTTCTTCAATGGAAAACTTCATTGTTGGCAACGATAGTACTGCAAGTCATACTGACAACGGAAGCCCTGGCAATGGAGCTGATGGTACTTATTATGAAGACTAAAATACATAAAAAATCGTTAATTGTAAATTTTGATAATGTTTTATTGCGTGTAATTTAGCTATTCAAGTTTATGCTACTATTCCTCAGCTTCCTTGGAAAAATGCAAATTAGTTAGCATTCATTTTGTAAATGAATGAAAACTAATTTGCATACGCTAATAGGCGACACATATATATGTAACAATAAGTTTTTCAAATTTTGATTTGCTAGAATTGATTTACACTGCTTATATTTCCCCTGTATCATAGTGACATACTAACATGAGATGCCTGTTGATGCCTCCTTGCATATTCTAGGAGGACTATCACACAAAGCTGTTCTTAAGTGTTATCATTCAGCTCAAGCAGCAGATGGATTGTGGGAAAGGTGTGTATAAGTAGATTAAATTTTGTTTATAAAAGATTAATATAAAGTTATTATAAAGTTATAAGTATTTTTTAGTTTTCTAAAATTTTGAGCATTAATTAAAGCTATATTGATTTATCTGCTATTTTTCATTATGAAGCTTTCAAAAGGAAAAATTAGAATATTGAAATGTTTAATTTTGAAAAAAAGAAAACGTTCTTTTAATGTTTACTTTAGAATTGTATTTTTTACCATTGAAGAATATAATAGAAGAAGATTTATTGATTTGTTCCTTGCGAAAATATTTTGAAAAATTTAGTTTATAATAACAAAACAAAAATTTAATTTTTCTAATATATTTAGAAAATACGGTTCACCCTTCAAAAAAGAAATAAATCAAACTTCCTTCCGCTTTGTAAAAGGCTCAAAACTTTATGATAAAATTCTCTTCATTTCTGTTTTAAAAAGATTAACAACATTTCAATTTACTGTATAATAAAAAGGAACAACACATTAAATGTAGATAGATTACCATATGTTCAAAAATTTGAAATACACAAAAACTGCAAGTATAAGTGATAAACAATTTTTGTTTGTTCCCTTAGAGAACGTTATCCAAAATAAAAGGAAAAACTAAGAGCACAACTAGAAAGTTTCCTATAAGTTCCTTTTAATAAACGAATAGGAAACAATCAAAACTTTCAGATAGAAAACATTTGAAATTGCAAATGTAACTGATAAACAGATTTTTGTTTATGTTCCCTTTATTGTTTATGTTTAATTACGTATTACGACTTCCATTTTCTACGAAAATGCAAATAAGGTAGCATTCATTTTGAGAATGTATAAAAAGTAATTTGCATATTGAGAACTGAAAAGAAACGTATATAAGTGAGAAATTTTTTAAAATTTTTAATTCCATCTTACTTACTAAAACTATATAGTACTTAGTACTAGTACTACATAGTACTATATAGTATGATATATCTATATATCTAATGGTACGTTCCCTTCTTTTTGGTTATGTTCAAAATGTATTTTAATTTAAATTAAATTGAATGTTGAGTTATTAATTTTTTTATATTGATTTTTCTGCTATTTTTCGTTATAAAGCTGTCAAAAGGAAAAATTAAAAAATTGAAATATTTAATTTGGAAAAAAAGAAAATGTTATTTTAATAGTTACATTAGAATTCTATTTTTACCATAGAAAAATGTAATAATAGAATAAGATTTATTGCCTTCTTCCTTGCGAAAATATTTAAAACAAATTTAGTTTATAATGATAAAACAAAAATTTAATTTTTCTAGAATATTTACAAAATACAGTTCACTGTTTAGAAAAGAAATAAATCAAACTTTCTTCCCCTTTCTAAAAGGCTGAAAACTTTATGATAAAATTCTGTTCATTTCTGTTTTAAAAAAGATTAACAAACACTCAAATATTTCAAATAGAACAAAATTCAAAAATATAACTCAAAACTATTTATTTTATATTCCCTTGGATAACGTTTTAGGAAAACATTGCAATTTACTCTAAATAAAACAGAACAAAACATTAACGCAAGTATTTGTCGATTTAGTCTAGAACAAAAAGGAACAACACACTAAATGTAGATAGATTGCTATACGTTCAAAAAATTGGAATACACAAAAACTGCAAGTATAAGTGAGAAACAATTTTTGTTCGTTTCCTTAGGGAACGTTATTCAAAATAAAGGGAAAACTAAGAGCACAATGAGAAAGTTTCCCATAACTTCCTTTTTATAAACGAATAGGAAACAATTAAAACTTTCAGATAGAAAACATTTGAAATTGCAAATGTAACTCATAAAGAGATTTTTGTTTACAAAAGCAAAAGTAACAACTACAATACAGAGTTTCATGTTGCTTTTAAGAAAAAGATAGAAAACATGCAAACTTTTTACGTAGAAACTTAGAAAACGAACAGTTTAAAAAAACTACATAGTTCCTTTCAAGTTTCTTTTAAGAGAACAATAGGAAACACATAATAAGAGGATCAAAGGAAAGAGTAACTATTACACTATAAAGTTTCTCTCATGTTGCTTTTAAGAAAAGAACAAGAAACAATCAAAATTTTGACGTATAAAGAATAAAGCCGTTTATTCTTTATAACTTTAGGAACAATTTCAGAATAAACTAGATAATTCCTTTTACGTTCCTTTTAAGAAAACAATAGTAAACTTCTGACACTTACTTTCACAACGACTTAGAAATTAAACTACATAGTTCCTTTGATGTTCCTTTGATTAGGTTAGAAAAAAAACAAAAAAGAGAATAAAATTTCGTTTTCAAAAACACGACGGGAACAACACGGAAACAACACCTTGACGCATGTTGATCAAGCAATCTATATTCTATATATCTATATATATATATATATATATATATATATATATATATATATATATAAAATATAATATCTATAAAAAAAAAAAAAAAAAATTAAATCTCGAATTCAAAGTATTGATGATCACCAAGGCAAAATTAAGAATCAAAGGGAGGAAACAAAAGAAACTTAGAAAGAAAACTAGGTAGTTCCTTTGATGTTCCTTTTTTAGTCAAGAATAGTGAACATCCGAAACTTAGTTTCGGACAGAAAAGAAACAAAAAAGAAAATAACATTTCTTTTTGAAAAACGCGACGGGAACAAGACGGAAACAACACCTTGACGCATGTTGATTTAGAATTACACTAAAATCAGTGTTAAATCTCGAATTCAAAGTATTGATCATCACTAAAGCTAAATTCGAAATTAAAGAAAGAAAAGGAAACAAAAGAAACACTTAGAAAATAGACTACATAGTTCCTTTGATGTTCCTTTTAAGACAAAAATAGGAACATCCGAAACTTATTTTCGGAGAGAAAAGAACCAAAGAAAAAGAAAATAAAATTTCTTTTTTCAAAAACGTGACGGGAACAACACGAAAAAACCACCTTGACGAATGTTGATCAAGCAATTCGAGAATTTACACGTAAAATCAGTGTTAAATCTCGAATTTAAAGTATTGACGATCACCAAGCCTAAGTTCGGAATTAGAGAAAGAAAAGGAAACAAAAGAAACACTTAGAAAGTAAACTAAATAGTTCTTTTGATGTTCCTTTTAAGACAAAAATAGGGAACATCCGAAACTTAGTTTCGGAGAGAAAAGAACCAAAAAACAAAATAACATTTCTTTTTTCAAAAACGTGACGGGAACAACACGAAAAAACCACCTTGACGAATGTTGATCAAGCAATTCGAGAATTTACACGTTAAATCAGTGTTAAATCTCGAATTCAAACTATTGACGATCACCAAGCCTAAGTTCGGAATTGGAGAAAGAAAAGGAAACAAAAGAAACACTTAGAAAGTAAATTAAATAGTTCCTTTGATGTTCCTTTTAAGACAAAAATAGGGAACATCCAAAACTTAGTTTCGGAGAGAAAAGAACCAAAAAAGAAAATAACATTTCTTTTTTCAAAAACGCGAGGGGAACAACACGAAAAAACCACCTTGACGAATGTTGATCAAGCAATTCGAGAATTTACACGTAAAATCAGTGTTAAATCTCGAATTCAAAGTATTGACGATCACCAAGCCTAAGTTCGGAATTAGAGAAAGAAAAGGAAACAAAAGAAACACTTAGAAAGTAAATTAAATAGTTCCTTTGATGTTCCTTTTAAGATAAAAATAGGGAACATCCGAAACTTATTTTCGGAGAGAAAAGAACCAAAGAAAGAAAATAACATTTCTTTTTCAAAAACGTGACGGGAACAACACGAAAAAACCACCTTGACGAATGTTGATCAAGCAATTCGAGAATTTACACGTAAAATCAGTGATAAATCTCGAATTCAAACTATTGACGATCACCAAGGCAAAATTAAGAATCAAAGGGAGGAAACAAAAGAAACTTAGAAAGAAAACTAGGTAGTTCCTTTGATGTTCCTTTTTAGTCAAGAATAGGGAACATCCGAAACTTAGTTTCGGACAGAAAAGAAACAAAAAAGAAAATAACATTTCTTTTTTCAAAAACGTGACGGGAACAACAGGAAAAAACCACCTTGACGAATGTTGATCAAGCAATTCGAGAATTTACACGTAAAATCAGTGTTAAATCTCGAATTCAAAGTATTGACGATCACCAAGCCTAAGTTCGGAATTAGAGAAAGAAAAGGAAACAAAAGAAACACTTAGAAAGTAAATTAAATAGTTCCTTTGATGTTCCTTTTAAGATAAAAATAGGGAACATCCGAAACTTATTTTCGGAGAGAAAAGAACCAAAGAAAGAAAATAACATTTCTTTTTTCAAAAACGTGACGGGAACAACACGAAAAAACCACCTTGACGAATGTTGATCAAGCAATTCGAGAATTTACACGTAAAATCAGTGTTAAATCTCGAATTCAAAGGATTGACGATCACCAAGCCTAAGTTCGGAATTAGAGAAAGAAAAGGAAACAAAAGAAACACTTAGAAAGTAAACTAAATAGTTCCTTTGATGTTCCTTTTAAGACAAAAATAGGGAACATCCGAAACTTAGCTTCGGAGAGAAAAGAACCAAAAAACAAAATAACATTTCTTTTTCAAAAACGTGACGGGAACAACACGAAAAAACCACCTTGACGAATGTTGATCAAGCAATTCGAGAATTTACACGTAAAATCAGTGATAAATCTCGAATTCAAACTATTGACGATCACCAAGGCAAAATTAAGAATCAAAGGGAGGAAACAAAAGAAACTTAGAAAGAAAACTAGGTAGTTCCTTTGATGTTCCTTTTTTAGTCAAGAATAGGGAACATCCGAAACTTAGTTTCGGACAGAAAAGAAACAAAAAAGAAAATAACATTTCTTTTTTCAAAAACGTGACGGGAACAACAGGAAAAAACCACCTTGACGAATGTTGATCAAGCAATTCGAGAATTTACACGTAAAATCAGTGTTAAATCTCGAATTCAAAGTATTGACGATCACCAAGCCTAAGTTCGGAATTAGAGAAAGAAAAGGAAACAAAAGAAACACTTAGAAAGTAAATTAAATAGTTCCTTTGATGTTCCTTTTAAGATAAAAATAGGGAACATCCGAAACTTATTTTCGGAGAGAAAAGAACCAAAGAAAGAAAATAACATTTCTTTTTTCAAAAACGTGACGGGAACAACACGAAAAAACCACCTTGACGAATGTTGATCAAGCAATTCGAGAATTTACACGTAAAATCAGTGTTAAATCTCGAATTCAAAGGATTGACGATCACCAAGCCTAAGTTCGGAATTAGAGAAAGAAAAGGAAACAAAAGAAACACTTAGAAAGTAAACTAAATAGTTCCTTTGATGTTCCTTTTAAGACAAAAATAGGGAACATCCGAAACTTAGTTTCGGAGAGAAAAGAACCAAAAAACAAAATAACATTTCTTTTTTCAAAAACGTGACGGGAACAACACGAAAAAACCACCTTGACGAATGTTGATCAAGCAATTCGAGAATTTACACGTAAAATCAGTGTTAAATCCCGAATTCAAACTATTGACGATCACCAAGCCTAAGTTTGAATTAAAGAAAGAAAAGGAAACAAAAGAAACACTTAGAAAGTAAACTAAATAGTTCCTTTGATGTTCCTTGTAGGACAAAATTATGTTCCTGTATGGAACAGAAGAAGTTTAGGGAACAGTATGTATTTTAAATTGAAGTTACCCTTAATGTTTGTATCGTCCCCCCCTATATATATATATATATATATATATATATATATATATATATATATATATATATATATATATATATATATATATATATATATATATATATATATATATATATATATATATATATATCATCTCCTTTGTGGAGCATGCGCCACATAGATTGCCTATGTGGACGCAGGTGAGCTTAGGCTTAAACGTGTAAAAGCACGCTCTGTGCTTAGCCTAACACGCTCTCGGTAAGCCTAAAAAGCCATTTGCGCCACATAGATTGCCTATGTGGACGCAGCTCACATAGGCGGTTGCACACTGTATACCCTATGTGGACGCAATTTTTGCGTCCACATGTAGTATACAGTGGGAATTGCGTCCACAAAGGGGGTGTTATATATATGAGAGATGGTAAAGAACTTAGGTCAAACGCAAGAGGGCATTACACTTTGAAACACTTTGTTATATTTTCATTCCAAACTTAATCTTTATTTTACTTGACTTATTTTATTATTTTAGTAGAGTTTATAGTTGTACACTTATTCCGAACTTAATCTTTATTTTACTTGACTTATTTTATTATTTTTGCACTGTATAAAAACAGACACGCGAAAGTCCACGGATGATAGAAGACGTAAGGAAAGAAGAAAAAGAAGAAAAAATGAAAAAATATTATTTACTAAACATTTTCTGGTTTTGTTTTTGTTATGCATACTTGAATAATAAATCATGAACTGATAAATTGCAAGTTTGAAACAAGTGACTATATCAAATCTAACCAACTTATACTACACAATTAAACGGATAGAAGAGGCCATATTAATAGAGAAGGCCTGTATTAAGACAAGTCTTAGTAAGCGACACACAAAAGAGGCGCCTGCCGATCCGATCCGATTCACATCACTACTGCTAAGTGAGAACCCTGTAGTTTCTATAGTGAATGCTCCACAATGCCTGAAAAAAATTTGGTCGAGTTTTTGCAAATACTGAATTTTTATAATAGCAGCCTACGGATTAGCAAATAAATGATGACCATGCCTTCGATAATTGGCCTTTGTAAGACCTTCAAACCGGCAACCTTAGTTTAATTTAGCGCCTTGCATTGCGCAAGAAGTAACGGATTTGATTTCTGCAAAGTTGACAAGCCTTTTTACGCCAATATTAGGAAATTGGCTATATCTCACGATAGAAAGAATCACGAATGTTACTTTGAAAAGCAAAAATGTAGAGCGCAACGAGATCTTTCGAATGAATGCGGCTACTGCTATGCAATTGCTGCCCAACTGTCAAAAAACACAAAACTCTACTATTAAATGTTGAAGTTTTTAACGGGGATTACGCAGAGTATGTTAAGGCCGGTGTACACGAGGCAACTTTGCTGCAACTTTGTTATTGTCGTTGTTGTTGTTGTTGTTGATGCTTCGAGCCACCTGAATACAGATTCAATCGGCCCGGACACCTCCAGGACGGAGGCGGAATTCTCTGAGAAAGGCAAGGACCTCCCGAGGCTTTTCCCAGAGGACCACAAGGCTAGGCTTAGGATCCAAGTGGGATAGGCACGGGCGGTCTGATTGTGGGCAGTATAGTAGGGCAGCGACAGTGTGTCTTCCTGGTCAGGGCAGCGGGCACATGAGGGAGAATCTCGGGTTCAATCCTATGGAGGTACCAGTTTAGTATTGGGGAGAAGCCCCCGACACGAAGTTGGGACAGGACTGACCTATCTGCCCTGGATAGGTCAGTTTCCTTCGGGTCAGGGTTTTGCGGGGGATTCGAAGCAGGTCTAGTCTGTCCGAGGATAATCCGGATTGCCACGTGCTAGTGAAATGTCTCGAAACTAGGGATTTTACTGCCCTGAAGTCTACCTGAGTAGCAGCCTGATCTAGATTTAAGCCGATGCCAGCGAGCATATCAGCGATTTCGTTGCCGTGTATGCCCGAATGGCCGGGCAGCCAGTGGATTTGGAGGGTTCGTGGTTGACAGTCAACGTCAAGTTGTGGTCAACGCCTTTTATGTACTTGATTTGGCAGGACCGGAGGACAGCTTCCTGGTCTGCGATTGGGAATCCGAAAAAATTCTGATGATGTGATCTTCAGCGGATGTCGTCGCGTCAATCCTTTCCAGGGCGCGGTCCATCGCCCGGAGCTCAGCTCCGTAACGCGAAGTGACCAGATCAGCTGGTGCGATTATGTTCCGTGTGAGACCCAGCCGGTGGTGGAGAATATTCTTTCTCCGTTTCTGGTTCCTTCTCGGGCTGATCTGTCAGTGTAGATTTTGATATCGGCCGGGGTCAGGCGATTCAGGCTACTTTCCGTAGCAGATTTCTTCTTCTCTGGGGGTCTCTTCTGGAGATGCCGCAGATTTCAGACTCAATTTCCAGCCCGGATAGGGCTTCCCAGGGCGGAAACGGCTGATTGTGTTTATTTTTCTTGACCAGGCTGTCGGTGGAGGCCCCTCTTCCCGCCAGGAGGCCTGGAAGGCCAGGCGACGGGCAGTTGTGGCAGCAAAAGAATCTGCAGTGGGGTCAGAATCTGGGAGGCACTGAGACTTTTCGTATGCTGACGCAGTTAAGGATCTGTCACGGACATAGAGAGGCACCAGACCTGCCTCCTTGACTGTGAGTTCAGCAGGGGATCCTCTAGGGCAGCCTGTTATAGCTCTGGCAGCTTCGTCTGGATTGTTTGTAGCCGTTTTAGGTTGGAAGTAGCTGTAGTCGTCATCCAGGTAGGGCCACAATATTCTATGACGGATGCAATATATGCAAGGTACACTATTTGAAGGCCTTCCTTTTTGCATCCTGATTTGGTACCAGCTGGGGATCGAAGAACTGTGTTTCTTCTTCTGTTGATATCTCGTCATAGCCTCGATCTTTTGCAGCTGACAGGATAACCGACCCAGCACCAGTCTCTCCATCATGGTGGCGAGACAGGATGTTGTTGGCGATTGGTCGATAGCTGGAGATGTCAGAGCTTTCGCAAATAGATTCTTGTCTTACTTAGCCTTCCGCACCGCTCAACGCTTTATAAAACTATTACCAATCGAGCTCAAACAGAACTTTTCAATGTTCGAAATTAGTAATCTTGTTTAAGTCTTAATTCAACTTAACGATCCAAGCAATGTTGTTTACTACAAGCAACTTATAGTAAAGTTTTCCGACATAGGTCAAAACGAACTTTAAGATAAGTCGGCTTTAAAAATCGCGATCGATTCAAGAATACACTTGGGCTGCATATTTTGGGCATCTGTGCTTTGCAATATCCCTATGTCTATTCCTTGCTATCAAAATCCTCATCCTATGCTATCTTAATCCACATAATCTGCCTGCGGCGTAATTAAAGATTAGTACAGAATTAATAGTATAGACGACTTCGTTCACGTTCCTCTGTTCTGTATTGCGCATACCAGTAGGCTGACAAAATAAGACATTAGGCAAATTCAATTTCTATAACTCTAGAAACTAAAACAGTTTGCCATATTTAATTAACACTGTATGTTATCCTGAAAACCAAAGATTGGCGATGAAGTAATCTAAGTTTTATATAATCATGTGTATATCCGTGATATTAGCAGCTACAGCCGCGTAATCGTGATCTATCGTAACTGTGATCTGTAAAATTTAAACCTTGTTTAATTACAATATCGAAACTGCTACAGTTTGATTCACTTCGGTATTTGTCTATGATGGTGCGGTGCTTGTAATAAAAAAGGACACTGCGAAAAAAATAATCGTAAAATAAAACTTCAAATAATTTAAAAAGGTAGCAGAAAGTTTTAATCCCATCGCATGCAAGAGAAGCACAACATGTCAATGACAATAATATTAACCAACGTTTACCGAAATGAGGCAATGAAATGCATAACCGAAAAGCAGAAAGCCAACATAATGGAAGAAATAACGACTTGTCTTTCGTGAAATGAGCTATTTGAAATAATAATGCAATTAAATATGGTGACGTTCATCGAACCGATCGATTCACAGTTGGATTGGAACGGGACGATGGAACCAAACATTTATATTGAATCCTGGAAGAAGGTTATCCTGAGAAAGTAAAAGTTTTGAAAGGGCTGCCATTTTTAGCCAAAGTCTTTTGAAAGGACTTGTAAAATTAAGGTAATTTGTCTCAAAGTTAACGTTATACTTATAGAATTCTGGATGTTTAAAGACTTACCAACAAAATGTTAGCTCTGAATGAACCAGAAAAATGTACCTGATCAACAAAAACAACGGCGAAGCTGGACATTTTTTGAAAGCCGTTTTAGGTCATTTATGTACCTTTGTGGCTGGAGGGAGATGTTAAAATTCGTGCTCAGGCCTGGCCTGGTAGAGGCTCTAACCCCACTATAGCCCAATGTTAATAAGCGGAATGGATCGACAGCATCTGTTAACACGGGGGGTTCAGGGAAGGGTCCAAGCCAAGCCCTATCGTCGCGGGGGACAAGGGGTAACGAAAAACTGGCCAAGGGGTAACCAAAAATAGTCAGAAAAATTAGTTTTTACAGAAAAATTTCAAAACATTTCCGGCTTATCGGAATTTTTTTATCTAGAATGTTTAATTTTTCGATAAAATCGGCCAAAATTTTGAAAGTTTTTCCAAAAATTGAAAATTTTTTGCAAACTCAAATAAATAAAATAAATAATAATAATAATAATAAATTAAATAAAATTAGCGTTAATTTTTCGGAAACTTTTACAAATTTATTCTTGAGGTACAAGTACCCTGAAAATTTTTGCTCAATGTTCAAGCCCCCTCAAAATTTTTTGAAGACAAGCCCCCCCAAGACCCGACCATATGTTAATGTATGATAGACAGCATTTTAGATAGAATTGGTAAGAGCTTTTCTGGATGTCAAATTGAATACAACAAAAAAATTTAAACTAGCGTTGAATCGAGACCGGCAGTGAAGTTAATGTTCTGATCCTGCACACACCACTACTTTAAAAATATTCCAAGCTGTTTACAATGTTTTGCTGTCGCTGCAGATAGTTTAGTTGATCGGAATTATTTCAACTAACATATTGTTGAAGAAATGATATGGGCTAACTGGTACAAAACCAAGTGTTAAACGTTTTGCGAAACTTAGTAACAAAAACAAGGTCCACAGTAAAGTTTATAGCTGAATTGGCAATTACAAGAGTATTGATCAATGTCGTCAAGAGCTCGTAAATATAAAAATTATTTTCTAGAATCCCAAAATTGAACGCTTCCAATACTGCTAGCACAAAGTCTGGTAGCGTGCATGCTAAAAACAAAAAAGCAAGGACTATGATATTAAGTACCATTTCTCTGCTTTCCTTTGAACGTATCAAATCTTGCTGGACCGAAGTTTTCGAAAATAATACATCGAATACCAGCATGCAATTGCTAACCGTCAAACAAATGTACGGAATCATAATATCAACGAAAAGTGTTAACCATACATTGTAAACCACACTGATGAAGTAATGATCGCCAAAATCAGTCAATGTGGTAATATATTTCATGTATCCAGTACATTCATTTTGATTTAACGGTGCCGAGACTTCCATCATTTTCGGAAGCTTAAATACCAGCGACATTGTGGAAATAACTGATCCTGCGATAACAACAGTTTTTCTATTCAGTCGATACTGGTAGTGAAATCGGCAAATCTTCTCAATTGCAATGGCGACTGTAAAGTAGTCGCCCGAAATCCTGAAGGCCTGCCCAAAATAGTACATATATCGCTGCAAGCTAAAGGTAATCAAGGCTAATGTTTCACTGTCAAGGTTAATTGTGAGGTGTCTGAGAGGAAAGTAGATTGAAGTTACGCTCACAAAACAGTCACTAAATGCTAGGCCCGCCAGAAGCAAAAACTCCGGTTTAGAACGAAATCCTTTGCTGGAAAATATCAGGCCAGCGATCAAATTTCCAACTATGCTGTAGATACACAATAATGGCAATATAACCACGTTGACCACCATCTGTACACTGGAAACTTTGAAATACGGCTGACACCACGACAAATTAAAGTTACTATCATTTGTTGCGTTAAATGCGTTAAGAGTTTCTTGGAAACTTAGGTTTAACATAGTAATGTTTGATTCCATCTAAACAAACTACAAAAGGTCAGTTTTTCAATTAAAAGAATTACATTTTCTGTCTAAACACGGCATGTTAAGGAGCAACGACGGCTTGTTCCGTTGAACCAACATTCAAACAAGTAGAATGCAGAATTCGAGGCAGCAAAAGATTATTGGCTTTTTGATGTTTATATTTTTTGGAGATGTGTTTTTGGAGGAATTCTAGATGGCAATTGGAGATATTTTCAACTACTAATAATTCAGCATTCGTCATGCAAATGCAAATAGTGTCTTATCTAGCTTACCCTTGTCCACCGCTTAACCTTTTTAAATAATGATCATTCAATCTAAAAATGTGGCATGGGTGACACTCTGATTTCAAATATCAGTAAATTTTTCCATCAACCCTTTTCAATGTTCAATATTATTATCTTACTTTGAGACAACTGTTTTAAACATACAAAGAATTCTAACCTCCTGTAAGAGAAAGTAAGCCGGAAACCGATTTAAAAATCGCGTTCGATTCAAGAAATACACTGTGGCTACATATTTTGTGCATCAGTGTTTTGCAGATATCCCTGTGTCTATTTCTTGCTATCAAAATTCTCATGGTATGCTATCTTAATCACCATAATCTGCCTGTGGCGTAATTAAAGATTAGTGCAGAATTAATTCTACAGACGACATCGGGCAGGCTTCTCTGTTCTGTATAACGTACACCACTAGAATGACAGAATACGACAGCAAGCAAATTCAATTTCTAGAACTCTACATGGTATGTATGTACCGGGTTGTTGGATGTTTCCTAAAGATAATGAAGCTGTTTGAGAACTAATTAGAAAAGGTTGGTACTGACTACTGACAAATGTTAGATGTCGAGCTCCCTAAATTCCAATTGCATAGCTAATTGGTCTGCTTGAGAAAGCTTGTAGTTCTGCAATGCAAGTTTGCCTATGAAGACATTGTAAATATTCACACATTCAGAAATTACTTTAAAAATACTAACTATAGAAGTTGTCTAACATGATATTCCTACGTCAAGGAAGACGTTACACACTGTTTAAGTAACCAAGAGGATTCCAATGACAGCTTCCAGCTTGCTAATTGAAATATTTGAGCAACTAAGTAATCGTATCAACCAAAATTTATCAAATCAATATCAGTCAACCACATCAGTACCAACAAGGTAATGCCGTGTGAAACTTTTTATTTACCAGTTTAGGGTTCAATTCGTAGCATTCGCTAGAAAATCGACAGAAATCAACAAATTGATGAAACAGTAATTCGAAAATTTGTTCTTGAGTTGATGTTCAGTCCATACTCCATGACTCCGTCTTGGAGTAAACATACGCCTAAATTCATGCCCTGGGCGGCATCGATCCCTCAAACAATAGAAATTGGTATACACTGTGTGAGTAGTAGTACTCATGCCACAGAATCCTAGGAACCTTATGGTTGCCGCAGGCATAGGTACATACTTTTCTAACGGAACTGCTGAATCTATCTATTCGTGAAAACTAATTTAAACTGTAAGAAACGTCGTCCAAATTAAAACGGGAATTTTAACGGGATCCCGTTGAAAAATCCCCGTTGTAGACGAGATTTCTGACGGGATTACTTTTTATGTTACTTAAAATCTTTTCCTGAGAGTTAGTATTGTTGAGAATCAACTAAATTAAAGTGTTGCAACTTAATCTTAAAAATCTCTACAAACAGACACTAAAACTATTTGTTACTCCTGTGTACAACTCTTTGTTCTGTTAGCTAAATTGCTTAGCTCAAGTCTGATGCCATGCTCAGTGTGTTCTTTTTGACTTTATGATTCGGTCGGTTACTTGTTATCTCCCCATTAAAATTATTTGTACGCCACAACATATTTTAGTTGGTTAGTGGACACCGAAGAATGATCATCCTGACTTGATAACTTTTAGATATTATCTAGGTAGGTAGAATATACCTACATTAACTGGTACAGTGGTTCCGTCTGATAAAGCGTAGTAGTACACTAGGCCCCGACACTGTGGGCATCGAGGAACCATGTTAAGGATAATATATGTGTTTGCAACCGCTGACCGTAGCAGCTTCAGAGGGCTGTATGTCAGTCAAGCATATACCACATAAGAAAGATTTCATTCTATAAAAATCCCAGCAAAAGTTTAATTTGTTGAAAGGATTATATAATTTAAAGAAATTTGAAAGATCCAAAGGCGAAATAAGTTATAAGTTATTTCTATGGTTATAGTTTATTTGACGAATTTGGAGTTTAAAAGACACAACGTTGGAAGAAGTAAAACCAAGGCTAAAAGAATAAAATTTTTAAAAACTACGTTGAATTAAGTGCAGACCCGTACTTTATGTTTTCTTAACAGCAAGAACAAGCTCCAACTCGTTTCGTTTACTATCACCACCAGTTAAAAAAGTGGTCTGAGTAAACAGGTGTGATATAAAAACAAATGCTGATTGTTTTTTCAGCAATTGCAGTTTCAACCAAGCAAGAAGCAAGCTGGCAAAAAAGGAAAGACAATAAATATTCATATGTCAAATAAATAGTTAGCAAACGAACAAATATCTAGGTAGTAAAGCTAGGAATTAAAGATAGAAATGTAAGCTAGGAAAATCAGGTCTTTGTATCAAAATTGTGAATTTCTGATGGAATCATCGTAAAAATCAAGATTATAGTTTTGAAAGTTTCTGTGAAAACATACTGCAAGAAACTGCATAGTTTGCATAGTTTAATGTTGTTTCTCTTTCAGATATAATAATAGTCCAATATCATTGAACATCCTTTTCTTTATCAAATAAAATATCATATACAGCATGTGGAACAAAATTAAAATTAATATTACACACAACCAAACAAAGTATACCAAGAAAAATTTATAATAGTAAAAATTTAGTGGAAGTGTACACATAATATTCTGTACATTTACGTTTCCGAAACTATACATTAGTACTCCGCATTGTACTTCTGTAGGCAACGAACTTTTATCCAGTGAAAAATTATTAATAACGATGGGATAAGTGAAAAATCCAACTAATATAGATTCAAAAACAATTAACAATACAGTCAGAATTTTACAAAATAAAAAAATGTTGGTAGAAGAAGTAGAAGTAGAAGTTATTCCTTGTCATATACATATCGAGTTCAGGATTTTTAACATCAATTTCATCCCAGTCTCTGTTTGCTATCCTCCATATCGTACTGGGGAAATATAGTAGTAACGCCATAAACATCACAATGAATCCCATATATGGGTAAATATAAACCTAAAATCTTTCTTCCCAATCTTTGTAAAATATGAGGTAGTCTTTGTCAGGTATACTCGCTTTGAAAAAACAAATATCCAGGAAATATTTTACAAGCGGTGGATCTACTTGAGTGAGAATCTGACAGGATATGGAATCTTCTATAGTCTGACCCGCTAACATGAAAGACGGCACCAGTACTAGGACTGGTATTGTGAATCCATCTACAAACATAGCTCCAAAATCAGTGTATCTATGCCAAGTGAACCACGAACGTAGAATTGGCACACTAGAGTGTGAAAACAACATGGTTGATGAAAGTTTGAATATTGCTAAGAGTTTACTGAAATGAAGTGTCTTTTATACTTGAAATCTGCTTCAGCGTGCTGCCGCGTGCTACATATAGAGTAAATTTGGACGTTAGTTATGCAGTGCCATGTATCAATGTCACTAAGTTTTGTAGAAAAACTTGCGTGATATATCACCGCGTATCCCCAATATAAGGTATAACACACCATTTTTTTTTTCTCATACGCGTTATAACACACTCTACCCCCACAATCCCCCTGTGGTAGGTACTTCATTGCATATAACTACTGAAAAGTGGCAAGTACAGGATTAGACTCACTGTCACCAAGAGTACATAATACACTAGGAAACAAGAGGTTAGGATTATCTGCAATGAACTAATAAACAGACCATGTACAACAGAATATTATAGACATTACATTTACTAGATATAGGGGATAATCAAGAAAATTATACAATAACAAAGACCGTATACAGCAAAAATTTTAAACTACTGAAATAAGGAAAACGGTGCAGAACACTTTACCAACTCAGATTGGATGTTGAATATATCAAAATGTAGAGAATTTGTCAAAAGTTAGCAATACAATCTAACAACCAAGTATTACAAACAATACAGGATATTATTGAGTATATATAAAAATACAATAAACTACAATCAAATATATATTTTACTTTGCGAAGCACGCAAAGAAATGGGATTTTTGTGAATTTGTTGTTTACACAATTGGTCAAAGTCTTTCGGCCCTAATCCCTCAGGCCCTGACCAATTGTAAGTTTCAACCTGAAGGGTTGACCTATAAAGCATATAGGTCAGAGCGGGATTAGGACCTGAAGTACTCATCATCAGAGAGATCCAGTACACTTTTTTTAAAAAATGTTTGTAAACGTATGTACTGGTTAGGCCAGCCATCCCGTAGGATGACCTGAGTACAACGAGCCTAATCCTACCCGTTTCAGATTACTTGGATATTTGGAAAGCAAAAAGATAAGGATTCCAAACGTAGAAATAATAAGACTTTCCAAATTTGCAAATTAAAACGTTTGAAGCGGACCGTGCAGAGTGAACTAGAAAAGATGACGGGCGGGAAAGCCCATTAAGTTACAGGGGGCAAAAGCCCAAGTTACAGGGGGCTAAAGCCCAAGTTACAGCGGGCAAAAGCCCAGATTATAGTGCATAGTTGAAGTGCAAGCTTGATGGTGTAGTTACAGTGACACAAAGCAGTACATCAAGAGAATAAATGAAACAAAAATAATACTAAACAAACAATATACAAAAATAGGAAAACATGAGATTCTGTAAACAAAAAGACATCACGAGTTATGAGATGGCGTTTAATAGTTTTAATTTATCTGCTATATTTGAGGATATTGCAGTTTTAATGTCACTGTTTTTAAGGGTAGAGTTACGTAGCATGCGTTTTATTGATTTATGGGAGTAACCTCTATCTATTAGTGTATTTTTTATTTTATCAACGTTATCAATGAAGTCACTGAAGTCATCGCATATTTTAAAGCTACGAGATATTTGGCAGTTAACTGTATTTTCTATAATTCTAGGAGATATGTTTGATCCCATAGCTGGAAATCTATTAATAAGAAACGGAAAATCATCTCTTTTATCATACAGCTTAGTTACAAACTTATTGTTAATAATGCTTATGCTAAGATCTAATACCTCTGCAGCAGAATTCGATGTATTAACTTTATTTAATTCAAGTTCAGCAGGATACATATTATGTTGAATGGATTCAAAATAATTATGATCCATAACCAATGTTAGGTCATCTATGTACCTTTTAGCATGTTCCAGTAACTTTGTATTACAGTCATTTTTGTTATTAATTACATACCTATGCTCCATTTCATGAAGGACCAAATTAGCTATATTAGGAGCAGCATTGCTACCCATAGGTATACCTACAATTTGCTTGAACACGTAATTACCGCAAGTGAAGTACAGATTATCTAGTAGGAACTTGATGTGTTCCATAAGTTTAGTGTACGTAACAGTGTTATTATCAAGTCCTATTCCCCAGCGCATACCAGTATAAGTTAAGTGCATAGGGTTTCGCATGGTTGTATAAATTAACTTGTCTAATGAAGATATTATGGTTTCGTGTTTTAAGTTAGTATATAATGTAGTAAAATCATATGTGTTTATAGTTTTTAGGTTATCAGTAGAATTTAACTTTTTTAATGTATCTAGTATTGGCTGGTTATTATCTATTATCCAATATGGGTTACAATGAGCTACATGTTTAAGCAACTTGCCATATTTTTGTCTACTTATTTTAATAAGAGACAGTGCTTTATCAATATATACCGATAAAGGTTTAGTTACAGCATTACAACTTGCAATAATAGTTCGAAATTTGATAGGTGATTTATGGAACTTAGGTATTAAATAAATATGAGGTAGCTGACTTATGCTGTTATTGGGGATATTGTTGGAACGACAGTAATTTTGAATACTACCAGTGATTGAATTAATTGATTGTAACACCCTGGTATAAGTGTTATTGTTATGTACTGACAGAATACCTAGTTCCTTAAGTACTGAATATATATAGTAATTCTTGCAAATAATAGCTATGTTTTGATTAGCTTTATCTACAGGACAAAACACGTATTTATCTTGAAGTCTTTTGATTTTACATTTAAATTCATTATATA
Source organism: Trissonchulus latispiculum (assembly GCA_030248195.1). Classification (NCBI taxonomy): domain Eukaryota; kingdom Metazoa; phylum Nematoda; class Enoplea; order Enoplida; family Ironidae; genus Trissonchulus; species Trissonchulus latispiculum. The sequence continues at coordinate 8,994 of JASAND010030227.1, read as the reverse complement.
TTCTACCATCATGGTTAGGCGATTCAGGGAGGGAATAAAGTTTTTGTTTAATTATTTTTAATATGTTATTCGACCATTTAATAAGATTATCTATATTCCATCTATATTTTTTATTTAACTTTTTCACATACATTCCGAATGCATGAGATATATCGTTATAAATATTATCTTTGTTTACCTTTTTATAAAACCTGTACTTAGGTCCATACTTAAGAATGGTTGCGACAGACGGATCATTAATAACACTTAAATTTCCTGTAATTATATGATTATGATATCCATCTTTATATGTACTTAGATGACAACCACATTCTAATTTATTATCTAAAAATTGTTGAACAAAGTCATCCACATTAACTTCATTTATAGTTTGTCGATAATTATATATTAAACTACTTATGGGACGATCATACTGATAATATATCCGAGGTTGCGGCGCGTTTACCTTAATATTCTTATAAGGCCAGTTATCAATGTTATCCTTAAAGATTTTATTGAAGTTTATTTTATCGATAATACAATCATACTTTAAAACTATGCATTCCTGTCTAGGTTTTTTACGCACAACATTATTTTTGATTAAATTTAGCTTTCCTTCACACATATCCCGTATTAATTCATATTTACGGTGATTAATATTATACTCGTTTACTTGAATAATAGATTTAACCTGTGCCTTATTGGCTTTATTTATGAAATCATAGATAAATTTATGCGTACTATCATCCTCGTACAACCTGTTTATTTCTCCAGGACAAATATAGTTTACCCTTTTATTGAGGCGATTTGTTTTACTTCGCCTGTTATTTTTATAATCGTTAACTATTAGATTTTCATAGGTACTTACATTTACATTTTCACCTTTTAACATATCATTCATACCATACGGAAATTTAGTTTTAAGTTTACGTATCCAGTATGCCTCACGCACTCGTCTATGTAAATTAGTAGTCCTTTTATCAAACCCATCATTTATTTTTTCGATAATTTTAATTTTAAATGTTCTACAGTTACCAATGTTAAAGTGAGCTGCTAATCTTTTACAGGATTTAAAAGGATTTTTGATATTATACATATGCTCTGAGGCACGCCGTTTAAGCATCCTACCAGTTTCACCAACATACTGTAGTCCACACTGTTCACATGTAATGAGATAAACAACATTTTCTGTCTGACAATCTACGTATGTGTTACTATCATTAATTACTATATCATATGAAATATTACTATAATAACCTTTGAAGGTGTTTCCAGTATCGAAAACCTTACAAATCACACATCTGCGCTTATTACAAATACGACCGACTTTTGGACGTGCCGTTTGGTCTGTTATACATGCACCTGTTCCAGACACCGTAGCTGGGTCCACATTAGTTGAGTGAGGATCTGCCCTCCGGGGCACCCGATTGTAAGAGCGTTCCGAGGCCGAATCCATAAGAGCAACGATCGGGCTTATATCCTCCTCCCCCGCTACAGAGCCCGTGGAGGCATTAATTGTAAGTGGACTTGTCATAATTAATAAAGTAACAAAAAACTGGATCATACGTTCAGGTCCATGTCGTAGTCAAAAATCGTGGTTTTGGGCACCTGGAGGACCAAAACAGTTTGTGCATTGATTAAAGTATAGTAATTAACACGTAAGTCACAAAACATAATATAAAAAAGAGAACATAAAAATAGTGCGACAATACCCCAAAGATACAAAAGTACAAACATCGCAGAGAACTTAAAACTTGAAAACTAAGACTAATGCGTGGATAGACCACGCAAGCCATAACCCCCGGGGAAGAGCTCGCTCTAGGGCCACCGGAAGTATAGGCCACATAAAAGGAAACAAGAGGTTAGGATTATCTGCAATGAACTAATAAACAGACCATGTACAACAGAATATTATAGACATTACATTTATTAGATATAGGGGATAATCAAGAAAATTATACAATAACAAAGACCGTATACAGCAAAATTTGAAACTACTGAAATAAGAAAAACGGTGCACAACACTTTACCAACTCAGATTGGATGTTGAATATACCAAAATGTAGAGAATTTTTAAAGGTTAGCAATACAATACAATACAATTTAACAACCAAGTATTACAGACAATACAGGATATTATTAAGTATATATAAAAATACAATTAACTACAATCAAATAAATACTTTACTTTGCGAAGCACGCAAAGAAATGGGATTTTTGTGAATTTGTTGCTTACACAATTGGTCAAAGTCTTTCGGCCCTAATTCCTCAGGCCCTGACCAATTGTAAGTTTAAACCTGAAGGGTTGACCTATAAAGCATATAGGTCAGAGCGGGATTAGGACCTGAAGTACTCATCATCAGAGAGATCCAGTACTTTTTTTAAAAAATATTTGTAAACGTATGTACTGGTTAGGCCAGCCATCCCGTAGGATGACCTGAGTACATCGAGCCTAATCCTACCCGTTTCAGATTACTTGGATATTTGGAAAGCAAAAAGATAAGAAATCCAAACGTAGAAATAATAAGACTTTCCAATTTTACAAATTAAAACGTTTGAAGCGGACCGTGCAGAGTGAACTAGAAAAGATGACGGGCGGGAAAGCCCATTAAGTTACAGGGGGCAAAAGCCCAAGTTACAGGGGGCAAAAGCCCAAGTTACTATTTAAGTTAATATTAAAACCCTTTTTAATATTAACTGTAACTGATTCATTTACTGTAACTGCTGTCACCATTGAATACGTAATGGAACTATTTTACTGTAACCCACATTAATGCTTACGTAATTTCATTATAAATTGTTCTTGTAACATTTCGTTGATTACGTAAATGTAACAATAACTCAAACTAAATGTATGTAACTATGTAACCTGCTACCTGTCATTCTAATATGTTAGGTAATGACGTAGAAACATATATAATTTACAAAAATTGCGTAATCTTTTCTCATCAATTTCGGTCAATCTTTCATATTTGGTTAAACTAATTTCAGGTAATCGTAACAGTAACTATTTTGGTTAATCTGAATTTGGGCTAATCTTCCCACTAATCGTTACGTTTTGGTTAAACTAATTCCAGATAAAACGATAACAATTTGGTTAATCTGAATTTGGGCTAATCGTCCCACTAACCGTTACAGTGATATCCAAATGATAAAGTATAGCAAAACCCTGAACGGTACTTTTCACGATGTCAACCACTTGATTCATGTGGTGCATGCTCGTAACTGTAACTGAATTGAATGCAGCTGTTCATTGTTGTTAAATTAAGCAAAATTTTGGTTAGTCATGGATCATGTACCAGGCTGTAACGGCAGTAAAAACAAAATTTTCGATACAGGTTGGCACTAGGCAAAAATATGCAAAGGACAAGTACCGGGGTGCAGCTAGTTTTTCTAGTGATCGTGCAACCCCAAAAGCAATTACAGCTGACATCGCCACTGTAACGGAATTGTACGAACGCTGATTCAGCTAATTTGGCTTGGTAATAAATCAACTTCGGAAAGGAGGTATTTAAACAAACAGAATCTCAGCTCTGCATCAGTTTTCTTTCATAATCTACTGGGCAACGTTTGGATTTACTGTTCGTAAGTTTTGCTGGTATCATTTGTTACATTTATTGCTCAGTGATTATTATTATTATTATTATTAGTGTTATTGACAGTTTGTTCTGATTTATTCTCTAGATAATTATCCCTATATTTCTTATTTCAACGAATTTGGCTGGAATCTACCGTAAGTCATGATTTGTACTATTTGTGGTAAATTTTTTTACTCGTCAAAGCAACCTTAACTCTCACATAAGGCAAGTTCACGATAACATTCGTCCACACCAGTGTCCGTCTTGTGGCAAACCTTTTAAGAGACGTCAGGATATGAGTAACACTCACTGTGTCACACCGGCGTCCGTGTGATTAGTCCAGGGGTTATTCCAAGACGCAAAACCAAGTCTACTGTAGCTTTCATTGAAAAATTGACTGCCAAGTATAAAAATGTTCACTGTTTTTAACTAGTAAGTATTGTAGAATGGAATGATTTGTGGTTTTTTTATAAAAGTGGTCATGTTGAGTTGAAGAGATGTATTGAACGGGTTTTGGAATCTTTATACTATATCAAGTTTGACCTTATCTTAAAATAACTTTCGAGAAAGCCACTGAACTACAGAAACAATAACCTGCTACTTTCATAGTACGGTACAAAAGCTGTGCAGTCGGAAAAATATTGGTGCTGCAATACTGGACTCATTCAAATATATTAGTCAGAAGGCTGAAGAATATCTGGATGGGTTGTTTGTGTCATTGTTACCTTAGATATTCACATGACTAAATATGAACCTGTAAAGGGGAAAATTTATATCCCACTACCTCCTAAGCTACAATCAAAAAAGGCCATTTTGAACATCAAAATCAGGACGACAAATGTTTTATGTGGGCAGTATTAGCAGGATTACATCCTGTTGAAAACAATCCTCAACGAGTTTCTCATTATGAGCGGTACTGTGGCGAACTCAATTTTGCAGGTATTTCATTTCCTGTAAAACTCGATGATATCCCAAAGTTTGAACGACTAAACCGTATTTCACTAAACGTCTACGGCTATGATGAATCCTTGAACATTCTTCATTTGACCGACCGAAAGGATACGGTTCATCACTTTCTCTTCTTCTGTTGAAGAATCAACACTACTGTCTAGTCAAGGATCCTGAAAATTTTTCAACACAGAGCGCAGTCACGGATCTAAACATTTCCAGTGCCACCGCTGCCTCTGTTTGTTTTATTCCGAGTCAAAGAGAAATGATCACATTGAACGTTGCCAAAACCCCGATCTGGACGTAGTCGAGATGCCAACGGCGGATAAAAAATTGTTGAAATTTACCAATTTTCATAAGATGCAACGTTAACCGTACTTGGCCTATGCAGACTTTGAATGTATACTTGAAAAACTGGATACATGTCTTTCCAATCCACGACATCTCTCCACGTACATACCCCGTGCGGATTCGGAATGGTTGAAATATTTGGTTGCTGTCCCGACAACCACTCCCTTGGAAGAACATACACTGTCAGATCGGCAAATCCCGTGGAACAATTCTTACAGATGGCTATAAAATGGGGAGAGGAATACCAAGAAAAGCTGAATAAACCAAAGTGGCAGTGGGTCAAATTCACTTTTTTTTGGACTGGTCCCAGAATGCTAAAGAGCACGGAAATAGGTTATTTCCTAAGTTTTAGCCATTTACGTAAAGGATTAAAGCCGTACGAGTCAAAAATCCCCTAAAGGAAACCAGCACCTTAAGTCAAAGAAGTTCTCTTTTGTTACCCCTGCGTGTAGACCGAACTATACCTACAAAAGTTGTACCTACAGAAAAACATTTTCTTTGAGCAGAAATTTTTCATAATGCTTTCGGTGAGAGTAATATTTTGCATTAGTGTAATGGGTGAGCCGGCAATTAAATCAACAACTCAACACCTCTACCTAGGACTGAGCGCAATGGACGCTAACTGTCGACTGCGGGTGGAGATCTTTAGTGCAGACGGCTCTCAAACCCACCGACTTGCCTCGCCAAGGGAAAGCTGGATAATGTTGGGTGACACCAACAAGGCGCCAAACGAAGGTTGGGGGACACACAACTGGGAATTTAGGCTCAAATATAAACAAACCGCGGGCTATTTTCATAGTTCTAACTAGCTAATTATGAGATCAAAGTCTAGATGAAAACAGTTAGTAAAATTAGGCTAAATAAGGTAAAGGACAACTGAGCACTTTAATGAACGCAAACAGGGGGAACACAATAGCAATTTCCCGTCTGGGCTACCCAGAGGGGGACAACAAAATTATCGGGCTACCCGACAAAACAATAGTAACTAGATACAGAGGGGGGCAAGAATAAACCAGGGGAAATCAACAATAGAAGGGTGTGGATATGAAATTATGCAAACGGGGATAAAACTATTGGCATGAACCAGATATAAAACTTCGTGCGTAGTTTTTCCAGTCTTTATTACCAGAAATTTGGTTGAGCCGACCAAAAAGTTGTGTAAGAATCAAATTTCATTTTAGCTGACACCTAATCGCACCGATTCTAGCAATTTTTATGTAATAATGGTTGTAGGGCAAGGCAAGGCAGTTGCATTATTGTTTGTCTTATCTTTGTTTTGAAGCAGCAATTTTATTGTTTCAAAAGCAATCGCTACAACAGATACCACCAATCTTGTGACCTAGCATGAAATATATTTTAACTTTTCATTACAGCATTTCATGGTTTCATTACTTTCTTGCTTTACTTTCTATTTAGGGTTAAAGTTAATGTTATAATCGACTGGAGTAAATGTAAATTGTAGAGAATGTAAAAGTGTCAAGAAACGGAATTTATCAAACTGCAAAATTTTGACGCTTTTACCACACTTGATAACACCAATTTTTGCGGTTTAATGTAAACTCTAGTATACTCACATGTTTTTATACCGCTAATTATACTGTAAATCGCAAAAAAGTGGCGTTTCATTAGTACCCAATTGCAGGCGGAGCTTCCTCAAAAAATTCCGGAGCTTCAGCGTAATTGAAACTTTAACATTTGTCAGAAGAACATTAAAATTCGCTGAAGGTTTGACAGTATTTTTTTAAGTTTTTGGCAAAATTTGTAAATTATGTAGATATTCTTTGCTCATTTTTAGATAGTCCATCCAAGCGTTTTGCGTTTCAAATTTGAAATAAACCACCCAATGTTGGAATGTGCTCTGTTTGGGTTCACCTTTAGCAGGCATGAATTTTTCCTTTTTTCACTTCTTCTAGGAATCAATTCTAGGAAACCACCAATGATTTACTTACCGCTAATTGCTGTGATACTGTTATCGGGGACAGTTTCAGCAATTAAAATTAATTGCTGGCCGGGCCATACCTATGTCAATTCGGCCCTGTGTGAAACAGAACATGGTTGTTTATGGAATAATGAAACTAGGAAAAGCAAGGAACCTTCATGTTATTTCCCCGATGACCCCGAAAAAATGCCTGGTTACGAAGTGGAAACAATAAAAAATAGCTCAGCCAGGATTTCGGGCCTGCTTAAACGCCGTCCCACCCCGGAATTATTCGGCGAAAATTACCCAATTCTAACGTTGGACATTAGCTATCCCACAGAAAGCCAAGTTAGGATACTGCTGGGAGGAAGCCAACGAGAAAGGCAACACAATAAAAGCATTTACCGTTATCTGAACAAAAAGAAGAAAGAAAATTCAAATTCAGAATTGGACAAACTTTACGAAATTTTAATTGTGGAAAATCCGTTTGGAGTTGCCGTGGTTCGAAAGGCTAGCGGAGCCGTGATTTTTGATACCCGAGATTTGCCTGGGCTAAATATGGGAGAGCGGTTTACGGAAATTTCCACGAAACTGCCGTCGAAATTCGTGTACGGAATCGGAGATCATTCGCATACCCGATTTACCCGGGATCTGAACTGGCGGTCTTGGGGCCTGTTTGCCATCGATACAAAACCGAAAGGAAATGACTACAACCTCTACGGTGTTCATCCATTTTATATGGGACTTGAGGACGACGGAAATAGCTATGGTAAGTTTTATGAAGTTCAATCTAGTTTAATTAAATTAGTGACTGGATGATAAACTTCTTTACAGTGTTTAGAGGAAGCAGGCATAGGAATGATTGATAAGTCTGGTAATTGAATTTAGCAGATGACTCGGCGGTACAGTGGTATTAGCTCTCTGGCTGCAGTGCGGAAGGGCCCTGGTTCGACTCTCGGCCGAGACAATTCCTTACTTTCCATCCTGAGTGGAAAAGCTGAACTTCCGACTTTCTCTTTTTCTCCTAGTTGTTGTTTCAAGGGTATATACAAGGGGAATAATTCCTATTGACTGAGTCTTCTTGGTCCACCAGCCCTTGGTAGAAGCGCTACATTGAGAGTTCAACGTACAAAAGACGTTTCGTTTCGATGTTTCATAGCTTTTAGAACCTACTAGATTTCTCACCAAGATTCATGCTTAAACTAATGCGTTAGTTTACTGACAAAGCATTTTGCTAAAGTTTGCATTTATGGTAAAGTTTTGACGGCTTCCTTATCAGTAACAAACAAGCAAATCACTGCAGCGTGATAACACTGTTTCCACGCTATGCTCCTTCTAGCCCAAGAAACGTTTCAAACCTTTTGCTGTAATCAAATTGTTGAATATTGCTGTTGTAAATAATTGCAGAAGCTTTATCACTAAGCTTGATTTGTCATTGGTTCAGTCAGGCTTTTGAAGCCTTCCGCTAATCATTTTTTACTTTGCTTAAACCACGCTGTTGGATGCATAGGTTAACAAAATATCATAATAACATATTACTGTAATTAGTATTATAATAATTAGTAATTAGTATAAAAATTAAGCAGGTGTGTAACTTGCAATTACACGGTCGTCGTCAAGGAGTTCACTTCAGATTCAAATTTTAATTTTCAAATTGATATTGCAAATTGAAACAACAGAGAGTGAAGAAATGTAATTTAGTGTCAAAGCAAAATCGTAGGTAACTTATTCCGACCACTCTCATATTCCCTGAAGCTTAACTGCATTACCTTAATTACAGTTAAAATTTATTAATGAAACCACTAATGAAACAAGAAATAAAAATGCTCCTCTGGAGCATGAAAAAGTAATATGGATGATGGTGAGGTTGCAAAATCAAGAGAGGACTAGTCTTTAAAATGCTTAATATGGGGCTAGGTTAAAAATAGAAGAGGACTAGGTTGTGAGCGAATTAATATGGGCACAGCTTCGCCGAACAACCCATATTCGCGGTTTGTAAATGTAAATTATTATGCATATCCACGATACATTTGGTTTATAGTTCATAAATAACCTACAGCTACGGTATGTGCTCGAGCTTTATTCGAACTTTTATTTTAGCAAACGTTTTCTTCGATAAGTGCTTCATACTAACCAGCGCATTTTACGTATCCATTTATAGGGGAAATTTATATTCAAGAATAATTTAGGACTCTCCCACGATCTTCTATTTCCTCCTGA
>JASAND010030226.1:0-14873 GCA_030248195.1 Trissonchulus latispiculum | reverse complement strand
TTAACATAAGCAAAATTATATTTTCGCAAAAACATTTATGTTAAAATTATGAGCGATAATTCTGAAGAAGATATATTTGAAATTATAGACTATGGTTCTGTTTATGATGACAGTAGTGACCCGGAGCACCGAGAAAGTATCAATTTAATTCCACAGCAACCATTTAGGCTTCTAATTGTTGGACCATCCGATTGTGGAAAAACAAATCTGCTCCTAAATTTGTTATTGAAGTTTCTCCTCTACAGCAAGTTGTATGTGTATTCAAGTTATATTGAACAAAATGCCTACAGGTTTCTATGCTCACAGCTACCGGCGGAGATGCTGGTTTGTGGAAGCTCACCTGGTGATGTACCCGATGTTAGCACAATGGATCCTGCACATGAAAATATAGTGGTATTCGACGATTTTGTTTGTGTGAAAGATCAAGATACTTTCACAAACTATTTCATAAAAGGTAGGCACAAAAATGTCAGCGTAATTTATTTGGCTCAAAGCTTCTATCGCATACCAAAAGACATTCGACTGAACTGCAACTATTTCATTATATTCAAGCATCCTTCAGAGCGCGAGGTTACAGAGTTGACAACGGATCTTGCTGGTCGTTTACCGAAGGATTTATGCAAGTCACTCTACAAAACTGCCGTTTCGGATCCATACGGATTTCTGCTTATCGATAGGAAAACAAACTTCAAGTGGCTAGAGTTTCGAAAGGGATTTAGCGAATTATTTCGAACACTTTTGCCCAACGAAATTTCTGGGATATTAAAATGAATTACACTAAATTTGGCATAAGAGATCTGTATCCAGCAGAAAGGGGGCCGCGAGGGTTTACCGATGAAAAGGGCGAAAAAGGTGACAAAGGTGACAGTGGCAGTGATGGGATTGGAGTAACTGCCGTTGCCTTAGATGAAAATCCAGACGGAACATTTGAGCTCTACTTCCATATGACAGATTACTCCAGAAAATCTGTTACCATTCCAGCTCTTCGTGCACCCAAGATCACAGCTTTGTCAACGCACCGAACAAGTGAAGGAAAGGCTGAAGTAAAAGTGGTGCTCTCTGACTTCACAGAATACATGCTTCAGTGGCCAACTATCGATCTGCAGATCTTACATACTATTTGCTCAAATGTGGAAAGAATTCGATTCGTTTTCCCCAACGTCACAAGTATGGAAGACTCCGAAAGCTACCCTTTGAAAACGATGCTACCATTAGGTTCCGAGGTACTTAAGCAGGGCCATATCTTAGATTTGGACAAAGACAATAAAGAAATAATTTTGAGCCAAGCGGGGACATATTCCATTAAAGACACAGTAGAATTTTCTATCGAAGGGACCAACCTAACTGATAAGTTTCAGCTGCAATGGTATGTATGTTCATCTACTGCTTCGCAGTGGGTCGCCTTAAAGCATTCGGGGCATGGCGACTTGAGCGGTCGAGATGCAGTTTTAGAATTACCCTTCAAGCGTCAGTCGCCATGTAGGCTAAAGCTCTATGCTGAGGTAAACAGCGAAAGCCAGTCTGTGTTTATTAATATAAGGAAACTTTCCGTTATTATTAAACAACTATCTTAATTTAGTCATATATAAAATGAGAACATACTACCTTGTCTGTAAACGAAAAACAAATGATATCCGTCCACAAATGACTACCTTGAGGAATGGGCGGAAGGCTGTTAAATCTACGTGTGCCAATTGTAGGAAAGTTAAGTACTCCTTCATAAAATGAGTCAAGATTTAAAAGATATTTACTTCAACCCGAGGTATGGTTATTCGGGTGTAAATGCTCTTGTCCAAAGACTAAAAGAAAAAATTTAAATGTTTCTAGGAAAGACACTGAACGCTGGCTCAAGCAGCAAGTGACCTATACGTTGCATAAACCAGTGAAACACAAGTTTCCTACTGAGCGGGTTTACGTCCATAAAATCGATGAGCAATGGCAAGCGGACCTTGTCGATATGATTGCTTATTCCAGGCACAATAAGGGGTACAACTATATACTGATGGTAATTGATTGTTTCAGCAAATATCTTTGGGCAAAACCTTTAAGGACCAAACAACCGAAAGAAGTAGCTATGGCGTTCGCTTCTATTTTCGCTAGCAGCAAGCGAAAACCAGTAAAATTGCAAACAGACCAGGGTCTAGAGTTTTACGGCAAGCATATTCAAAGCTTCTTCAGAGAGCACGGGATCAACCATTTCTCTACTTTCTCGGAAAAGAAGGCAAGCATCGTGGAGAGAGTTAATAGGACAATAAAAGAGAAAATGTGGAAATACTTTACTGCCGAGGAAACCTATACATGGATCGACGTGCTTCAAAAGCTAGTGTCCAACTATAACTCGTCCACTCACAGAAGCATAAAGATGAAGCCTAGGGATGTAAATAAATCAAATGAAGTTCAGGTGCACAAAACTCTATATGCTGAAGTAGAGCAACAAGGAAAATTGGACATTCGAGTAGGTGATAAAGTTAGAATTACCAAGTATAAACGGAAATTGTTCGATAAAGGGTATCTACCAAACTGGACGGAAGAGATATTCATAGTGGGAAACGTTTTTAGATCAGCACCGCCTACTTACACTCTTCGTGACTGGAACGGTGAGGAAATAAGGGGGAAATTTTACAAGCATGAAATTCAAAAGGTGCTGGACACCGGCGACTACCGCGTTGAAAAAGTGTTGAAACGAAGAAAGCTAAACGGTAAGCCTCAGGTACTGGTAAAATGGAAAGGATATCCCAGCAGTTTCAATCAGTGGATTGACGAAAACAAAATTCAAAACTATTAAAAGTTATTTTTCACTTATAAAAATGGAAAAGAAAACAATTGGGATTCAAGAAAACAGCAAACATCAAGTCTCAGCCACAGTAACTGACGATAATGAACATTCAACAAAAACTGGGACAGTTGTAGACACAAAGCAGAACAAAGAAGCCAGCTCTGAAACTCCACTCAAATCAATTTTTCTTGAGTTTATTGATGAGGATGGTACACTTCAGATGACGTTTAGACAAAGCGGGTATGAAGACGTTGACGATATTGTTGACCTTCTTTCAAAGATTTCCAATCTGGTGGAGTCGAGTAACGAAACTTCGGGGATAAGAATAATTTACGATGACGAACATTCAACAAAAACTGGGGCAGTTGTAGACACAAAGCAGGACAAAGAAGCCAGCTCTGAAACTCCGCTCAAATCAATTTTTCTTGAGTTTATTGACGAGGATGGTGCGTTTCAGATGACGTTTAGACAAAGCGGATATGAAAACGTTGCGGATATTGTTGACCTTCTTAAAAATATTTCCAATCTGGTGGAGTCGAGTAACGGAACTTTAGCGGGTATTGAGAAGTAAAAAATTTTATTTTCATTTTCGTTTTAATTGGGTTATAAAATGGGAACAGAAAACTGTGTCTCATACCACCAGCGTTACTATATCGAGAACAAGGAGTGGTTTAAAGAACACAACAGAGAATACTATTTGCGGAACAAAGAAAAGATAAATAAGAGAAGAATGATACATTACTTTGCTAACCGCGAGAAAGTGAGAGAGCAAGCGAAAAGGAAAGAGGAATGCCAATACTGTCATAAATTGTTATGCTGCAAATACTTGAAGAAACATGAAGAAAAATGCTTAGGAAAGAGGAAAGCCAAAACTGTCATAAACTGTCATACTATAAATACTGAAGATGAAGAACTTTTACTTTATAAACATGAAGATAAATGATCAAAATTGAGGATGCACATTACCACTTCTACGCAAACATTCAATCCTGAAAATTAAATTTTATTTTTTTTCAATTCACATTAAATTTATTTTCTTCTTATAAAAATGAGAGAACAGGCTGGCGAAAGCTATCTCGATTTGGTGGTGAGCAGCGAAGCGTTGGAGAAGGTTAAACATAGTCAGAAGCGACTAAAGCTTGGAGAAATTAAGCATCGACTGCAACAGCGCCCAGAAAAACTACAATGTCCACGTTGCCAAAAGCGCTATAAATTGTGGTGCTGGTTCAATAAACACATTTCTAAAGGCCATAACAAACGGAATAGTTGGTATACATCCTTGAGTCCTTTAAATTTGGAGGTAGACAATAATGTATTTCAGAAAGTTGCTGGAGGAAAGCTTAATCTTGAAAATACCAAACGCAAACTGCGGCGGAATGTAGAACGGTTACAGTGCCCTGAGTGCCACAAGCTATACAAACATCAGAAATGGTTTAATAAACACATTGAGAGACAGCAGTGCAGAGGCTACGCTTGTAGCAAGTGCCTCCAGAGCTTTGGCTCGAAAAGAGATCTAGATAGGCATGCTAAGGTCGCGCATGTCAATGTCAAGAAAAGTCCGAAAACCGCTGAAACCGTGGACACACCAAACGCTCGCTCCAATACAGAGCATGTTTGTCAAATGTGCCAAAAGCATTTTAAACAAAAGAGTCACTTAACAAGACACATCGAAGCTGTGCATACAGCAGAACACCGCTGCGAACCGTGCGACAGAACCTTCAAGACAATACAGGGCTACCAAGGACATCTTAAAACTCATCGAAGTAAACCGAAGGCAGGTAATCCAACTGATTTTCGAAATTTGCATATATCAAAATTGCCCAGTGAGGACGATCCGGAGTTGGAAAATAGGATAATCGAGGATTGGATAATCGATAAATCGGATGATTTTATTAAACTTTACAAAGACAATTGGAGCAGAATCAGAACCCGATATGTCATCTCGCAGAAAGATGTTCAAAACAGGTACAATTTTAGACTGGAGAATTTGTCGGAAATCAAGGAGTTGCTAAAAGCAATTTTCCACGTACAACAATGGCAGTTCAAGCTGAACCTGTCATTTGGCTTTGTTCTCAAAAATCGAGAAAATGGACAACTACAATACTACTATGCATCAAACAACAGTAGGTATTTTAATGAGCCAATCCATATTTCCAACGAAGGTGACTTGAACCAAGCATTGAGCAAGCTAGACGAGGGAGATCCTTTGGAGTGGGCAAGACAGCAGCGTCCAAACACAAAATGGACAGTTTCGAATATTACCAACGCATGTTTTTACGTAAACAAGCTAAAATCATTCCCCATAGGAGCGGCGAGGTATCTCCCAGACTATGTCAGAAACAACAGAGGAATCAATTCCTTAATCAAGGACGACAACACTGGGAAGCCATACGAGGATGACAAGTGTTTCTTTCGGTGTCTTGCACTTGCGCTTGGTGCAGACATCCACGCACTTCAACGTAAAACTGATCAGCTTATCAGACAGTGGCTTCCTCCTGGAAAGGAGTTTTGTGGCGTCCGCCTGGAGGAGCTAGACGGCCTTGAGCAGAAGTTTGACATGGAAATATTTGTCTATGAGCTAGGGCCTACTGATGACTCAGATGAGCCTGTTGCAACACTGATTCGTCGGCCAGTAGGAAAGCACTCTAAAAAGATGGCCGTAAATGTTTACGAAAACCATTTTTGCTTCATAAAAGATTTGAGGAGGTTCACACAGACATGGCAGTGCTCCAATTGCGATAAACTATTTCACCACCACGGAATGTTCATGCGCCATTCAAGTAATTGTGAAAAGGGAATAAAACACACATTTCCAGGAGGAGGAGCTGGACCTGGAAAGTCAATTCTTCAGAGAATCAGTGAACTTGGTATTCCCGTGCCTGAATGGTACTACCCCTTCAGGATAGCTTATGATTTCGAGTGCATGTTTCAACCCACGACTTATAAAAACGGACCAAAACTCATTTACGAGCAAGAACTGGTTCCAGCTTCAGTGTCTGTAGCATCCAATATTCCCGGGTTTGAGCAGCCGCAGTGTTTTATTAGTACAGGTGATCCGCAAGACTTAGTGGTTAGAATGAAAGCATATATGGAAAAAATTGCTGATAAAGCTTATGAACTACTCACACAAGCTTATGATACCACTATTTCGGGCTTAACGAAACACGACAAGCTTAAGGCTGAGTTTGACAGCTGGCTAAAGGCAGTTCCTGTGTTAGGTTTCAATTCTGGCAAATTCGATCTGAATCTCATAAAGTCATATCTCATTGCAGAAATGGTCAAGAGCGGTGACCGGGTTGGGAACACAATCAAAACAACAATTACTACAAGCGTTTGTAAAGGAGCATTTCTCTTTACCGAAGAAAGGGCCGTCGCTGTCGATGGAGAAAATGGTGGCCCTTATAAAAGCGAATCGTCTGTTTGGATTGGTCGAATTAGACATAGAAGTGCCAGAAGGAAAGAAAGAGATGTTCGCGGAAATGACTCCCATTTTCAAAAACGTCGAAGTCACGAGAGACGATATTGGTGACCATATGAAGGCATTTTGCGAGGACCAGGAGCTTATGCATCGTCCGCGGAGATGTTTGATTGGAAGTTATTTCGGAAAAAAGATCCTTCTAGCGACACCACTAATAAGGTGGTACCTGAAGAAGGGGCTTGTTATAACAAAAATTCACAGGGCAATAGAGTTTAAGCAAAAAACATGTTTTAAGCACTTGGGTGATGAGGTAACGAGACACCGCTCGGCAGCCGACACCGACCAAGATCAGTCCATCAAGGGAGAAATGTTCAAGCTTCTGGGCAATTCATACTACGGACGGACAATCACTAATGTTGAAAAACATGTGAACGTTAAGTTCTGTGAAGGAGCTGCAGCTAGCAGAGAGGCTAACAGTTGGCGTTTTCGAAGACTGGATGATTTAGGAAATGGAATATATGAAACGCATACCGCTAAAGCGAAAATTGTGCATCGGCTTCCTGAACTGGTGGGATTCTTTGTATACCAATATGCCAAGCTTAGGATGCTTCAATTTTACTACGACTGTCTCCAGGAACATTTGGCCAAAGATACTTTCCAGCTGTGTCAGATGGATACAGACTCGCTGTACTTTGCATGCACGGAAACTGATTTGAACAGATGCATTCCATCAGTTAAGTCTGATAGTTGGAAAAAAGCTGTAGTCGAGTTCTTCGTACAGGATTCGAAGCAAAAGCGAATACCGGGCCTATTCAAGGAGGAATGGAGGGGAGAAAAACTAATTGCACTCTGCAGCAAAACTTATATAGCTTCCGGTGACACCAAAAAGATCTCCCACAAAGGGGTTAGCAAGAAGCTTAACAGTTATACTCCAGCAGATTTCAAGCAAGTGCTTGTTACAGGAAAGACACAGCCTGGGGTAAACAGAGGCTTTAGATGCCTCAACACAACAATGCTTAAGTACTTCCAGTCCAAGGACGCTCTCTCCTACCTATACCCCAAGAGAGAGGTCCTGGCTGACGGCGTCTCCACCCGCCCGCTTCGAATCTGAAGCTCTCCCTGTTTCGGTTCAAATAGTTTGAATGAATGTCAAGCCTAACTTTTCACAAATCTGCTGCCACAGTTTGTCTTGCTCTCTAACCTTTTCCTTATTTCTGAGTAGTTGAGGATGAAACTCTTTTGGAATACCCTTTATTTCCATAAATTTGCGGATTAGGAAATCATAATTTAAAAAGTGCTTTCTGTCTGCTGGTTTCAACTGGTTGAAAATCACTTGTGTTTTTCCGAAAAGTTCAATAAAATATTCTGACGTTTCTGTGTCCAGAACTAAAGGCTTTTTATTTGTCAGCAAGAAAATTAAGTAATTTGCATTTTTGTAGTATTTTCTATAAAACTTTCTTTTGTCTGGAAACTTGGTTTTGTCAAGTCTTCTTAGAATTTCAAACTTGAGAAAGCTTGGAGTAATTGTTGAGAAATCATAAATTTTCTGCTTTCGTAGCTCAGCCTTTATGTCTTCAAACACTTCTGGCGGAATATCTACAACTTCTTTTTGTTGCAATTGACTCAGTTTGTTTATGAAATGATTCAACCGGTTGTGTTCAGTAACTGAACATTGCAATTTGTTTGATGTTTCATAATGCGGTCCGCAGAAATCGGTTAATCTCTCTATTACATAACCACACGATGCACAAAATATAAATGTATGTGGAATAGTGTTCATATTCAAATCAAAGCTACCGCAGCAGTCACACAGAAAACTGTTGTTCAGTGGCGCTTGTTTACTTTCCAGGTTCGTTTGCTCTAACTGTGCCTTTCTCATTTTATTCTCAACTATATTACATTATAAATTTGAAGTTTTTGCTCTCACAATCATGTCTCAAAGCACCATGTCGCAAGAGAGAGGCTGGCTAACTTCGTCTCCACCCACCCGCTCCGCCTCTGATGCCCTCCCTCCCGATCAAAAGTCGAAACTCCAAAACTCGCTCATCCCTCGAGATCAGGGTCGAACTTTTCTGGCTTAACTGTTTAGCACGTACCCAAAAACGGGGACTACAAGCTGGCTTAGACTACGTCATAAGCACACTTACTCCGTCACGGGTCCATTTGAATCAAAAGTCGAAACTCTAAAACTCGCTCATCCCTCGAAATCAGGGTCGAAATGTGCATACTATACTACTACTGTTAAAATATCTGGAATTGTTTACTTTACGGAGCGTGTTACCTATGAAAACCACAAACTAGGTCTAGTAGAACCACCAAAGTATACAGAAGTGACCTGTCTTTGCTTTAACAGCGTCACCCGCTGAAAATATTTGATTCCTGTATATATAGAGGTCGGGGAAAAAAACCAAGGTAGTCACTTTTACTACCCAGTGGAGCAATCCGGCTATAAATTATTTTCTTATCAAGCCCTGTCTAGACTGTCATTTTGGTATATAAATCGCCTCTCTAGGTCCTGTCGTTAATTAGTAATTAACGGTTAATTAGCCGGGGTAAAAAACCAATGGCGGGAAAAAACCAACCGGTGGGAAAAAAACCAACCCCAGTATTCGGTCAGGGTAACTCATATTAGTGATATTATGCACGCAACAGGTTAAATCGGCGTCGCTGACTTCATATCTGCACTTATTTTTGCGATATTCCGTATAATAAGTGAGAAAATCAAACATCAATATTTGCAGCATCAACTGGCTAGGTTTCATCAAATTTGCCAGTTTCTATGTTAAAATGCAAAAATTTGTAAATCTTTCGAAATTCGATGAAATAAATTAAAATAAACGTTGTTTCAGTGTTTTTTCGCGTATTTCTTTGTCCCAGAGTACTTTTTGGCCGCTTTAGCTGAGCCAAACAGCCGATCCGCCGAAATGAGGTTTTTACCGGCTAGCATAAAATTGCCAAGTCCAAATGCAATTTTGAGCTGTTCACGTTAAAGAACGCATTAAACTTGCTATGTGGATAGCTTTTGAGCAACTAAGAACCATTTTTGGGAGTTTGGCAGCAAAAGCAAAAATTGTTTTTCCCACCCCTTGGTTTTTTTCCATTTTGTAAAAATTCTGCTGGCAGCTTGCCAAGCGTCGCAGGAAGGCGAGACCGACATTTTTGGAAAGAGCACATGTTGTTCTCATAGAAACTATTAAAAGTTATTATCTAACTGCTATGGAAATTTTTTACAGGCCTTCAAAAATTGGCAAATTTTGAATTTTTGGGGGGTCAAAAATGCCAAAATTTTCAAAATGTCACAAAATGCTCAAAAGTGGTCCGATTTAGCTCAAATTTGGTGTGGTAGGTGGGATGGGCCCTACCAACTTGCATGCAAAATTTGAGCCAGCTAGCCCATCCCCATCGCCCAAACGGGGGGTTGGTTTTTTCCCCACCACTTGCGGGTTGGTTTTTTCCCCCCGACCTCTATAACCACTACTGGAATCTTTCTAAGCGCTTGTGTAATTGCATTACCCCTGTGGGGCTACAAATATCGTGAAAACGGCTTCTGTGCATGCAAAAACATGAAATAAAGCAACTTTTAGCACATTGTGTAATTTTGGAGTGACCGGAAAAAAAGGAAAAAAAATGAAAAAAAAACCGGAAAAAAAGGTTTTTTTCCGGCAATCTTTTTTTCCGGAAAAAACCAACCCTAATATATATATATATATATATATATATATATATATATATATATATATATATATATATATATATATATATATATATATATATATATATATATATATATATATATATATATATATATATATATATATATATATATATAGTGTGCCGTGCCGGCCGAGTGGTTAAGGCGTTCGACTTCGGATCCGATAGTCCGAGGTGCGAATCCCCGCTGCCACAAAACTTTCACAAATCCCGTTGAGCAAGGGACTAAGCACATACCGGTTCGCCGTGAGCTCTAGCCAACCCAGCTATCCATCCTTAATTGGTCGGTAAATGGGTACCACTATTGTGGGAAGGTAACAGGAGTCCGTGTAGGGCTTAAAGCCTTGAAGGGCCGGCCCCCCTTCCACGGATGAAGTCATCATTTGAGGTGACACTCCTGGCTCTACGGCTGTGTATCCGGGGATGAGCACCGGCACCCCTTGTCCCTGAAGCAGGGATGGAGATATTCTCCAGGGGTCACCTTTTTTATGTATAGGTATGATGATATTTAACGCGTTATTTTAGTGCAGGAATAAAATTTGTTGTTGTGCGCATAAAATACAAAATATAGTTATCATAGGGGTCGCGGCAGCGACCCTTATAATATGTGTGAAAAGTGGCTGGAGACAGTGTAGAATAAGCTGCGCAGAAGCTGCGCAAAATCCTGCGCAGATTTCATGCGCAAATTGCAGAGCACATCGAGTTTAGTATATCTGTGAAGTTTCAGCCCCGTATCACTTACCGTTAAAAAGTTGCGCCCCGGACCGGTTATGGCGGCGATGTTTTTTTCCGGTTTCTCCTATCTGATGGTTGTATTGTACATATATAATGATCGCCGCTTTCACGTGATCTGCAGCGGTGAGCCAACCTAAAGGGCTATAGGGTCTAGTAGTACCCTCTAAAGAATTTAAGAATCGCTACTTTTTTGCGCCGCAGCTGCGCCACAGCGCCGCAGTGGCACCACCGCAAAGTCGGCTTAGAGCGAAAAGTGACCATTTTTGTGGTCGTCGCTCAGGTCGAACGTTACGAGCTGGAGCTGATTTCTTTTCATATTCAGAAGTTACATATATTGAACTAACTAACGGTCCAGGTTGCGTTTCTCTATCACTTCCCTAGCGACCACAGTGGCCTGTCAAAAATGGCGAAAATTCGAAAAATGAAAAATCTAAATTTCTCGCTATCTATTCAACTTTAAAAGCTCAAATCTTTCATACAATGGTTTTCTAGCACGGAGAATCGATTCCCACAGTCAGTTTTACCGTCAAACCCACCCATCTTGCTGGGCTGGTTCCACTTTGCCGTCGGGAGGGTCAACTCGGAAACCGCTTCGTGGAGGTCCATAGTAGGCTTTACCTGACCTCTCAAAACTTTGTCTGTAGGGGTTTTCTGGTGCGCCCAGCTCATTCCCGGTATCCGTATTGCCGTCCGACGTACCTATTTTGCTGGGCTGGTGCCAGTTTGCCGTTTGAAGGGTCAGTCGGGTGGGTGGTGAAGTGGTCAAAAATAAAATTTTTCAAAAGTGGTCAAATTTGGTATCAAATGAAAGCCCTAAGTGAGTTGAGCAACTTTTGTCATAGAACTGCGTACCCACGGTGGCTGTAGAGTGCTGTGGTGGAACGGGGTGGGGACTTGGCTATTTTGGGTCAAAAATAAAATTTTTCAAAAGTGGTCAAATTTGGTATCAAATGAAAGCCCTAAGTGAGCTGAACAACTTTCGTCATAGAACTGCGTGCCCAAAGTGGCTGTAGAGTACTGTGGTGGGGTGGGGTGGGGACTTGGCGATTTTGGGTCAAAAATAAAATTTTTCAAAAGTGGTCAAATTTGGTATCAAATGAAAGCCCTAAGTGAGCTGAGCAACTTATGTCATAGAAATGCGTATATATATACCCAAGGTGGCTGTAGAGTGCTGTGGGGGGTGGGGACTTAGGCGATTTTGGGTCAAAAAGAAAATTTTTCAAAAGTGGTCAAATTTGGTATCAACTGAAAGCCCTAAGTGAGCTGAACAACTTTCGTCATAGAACTGCATACCCAAAAAGTGGCTGTAGAGTGCTGTGGTGGGGTGGGTTGGGGACTTAGGCGATTTTGGGTCAAAAATAAAATTTTTCAAAAGTGGTCAAATTTGTGTCAAATGAAAGTTTTAAGCGAACGGAACAAGTTTTGTCATGGAGCCACCCACCTAAACTTGCTGTGCCAAACAACGTCACGTGCCTATGAAACTTTTGTCTTTACTTCTTCAACCGAAATGTAAAGGATATATATAATATAGACACAGCCAACACACACATATTGTCCTCTTTTGTGCGGAGCATTTTTGTTACTTGTTTACAATATATATATATATATATATATATATATATATATATATATATATATATATATATATATATATATATATATATATATATATATATATATATATATAGTTGTCCATTGTTCTGAGCACAAGCGTAGCCAGAAAAAAAAGCTGGAGAACGCAAAAATTATATATTCGGGGGGTCTGGGGGGCGGCCCCCCCCAGAAGCTGAAAAATTTTCTATTTCGTGACTTTGGTGGAATTTCTACAGAGCATTCTTTGCAATTAAAAATTTAAGGACCCCCACGTGTTCGTACACCCAAATAGTGAGGGAGAAGCTGGTCAAAATACTTTCATATGTACGTAATATACATATATACTAGCGAAACGATTAACCAAGTTAAGATAGGTAGGTGACCTTGGCCTGAAGGAGTGAGGTGATGTAAGGATAACAGCTGGGGGGTCTGGGGGGCGGCAGCCCCCCAGAAAAGCCAGAGCTTTTTTAAAGATTTGGAGTGCTCAGGAATTTTTTCTGGACACTTCTCTATGAATAATTTAACTGCGTCTACATAGCTTGTGTCCAGCTAAAATTTTTGTGTCCAGCTAAGAAAATTTGTGTCTGGACACGCTCCTGGACACAAAAAAACCGTGGCGAAGGGGGTTCGAATTCTTTACATGCCTAAGAAATTACTCTACTTTACTTATGCAGAAACCCCTGAATTAGCTAACTGAAAAAATTTCGCGAAACATCACGAAAAATTCTTCGTGAGGTTCGCGAAATTTCACGACGTTCGAAAAAAGTTTTTTAGCTGTACTGTATATACACGAACACTACAATAAAATGTCTAAGCATGCATCAAGTATATATATATTTTTTCAAAATCGGACCTGTGTAAATCTTGTGTAAATTTAAATTTCACTGTGTATTTTTGTTTGAAGCTGTGTAAAATTTAAAAGTGTCGTTTTTCAATTGTAATATAAAATAAAATACATGTAGACGTTATTTTCTTGCTTGCTACAATGTTATTTTCGGACCATTCAAGCCAAAGTTATGCCAACTGCACCTGTGTAACATTCCGGAAGAAGCCACGCGGGGGAAGTTGAGAAAATTTTGTAAATTGCAATAGAATTCATAATGGAAATGTTTAAAAAGATTAATTCATTAAATGTCAAAACTTGGATTGGACAAATTCAAATTTCTGAAAAACACTTCGCCTACTGAAACGATTTTTTAATTGTTTCAACTTTTTGGAATAATTTTTTCACAAACTTGCTGGTCTCGTACTAAGGTTCGATGCTTTAACTGCTACTGGGGACGGCTCCATAGTACAGACACACCAATTATATATATACAATAGATACGTACCCAAAACAAAGGAGGGGGGTCTGGGGGGCAGAGTCCCCCAGAAGTTGAGAAATTTTTTAAATTAACGGCAGAAACGGCATTGAAAAGTTGTATTCCTTTAGCTTTCGTATTGAATATTTCCTGGGTTGTATGGCAAGTTAGTATTTTAAGCTCTGACTGCTTTTATTATTATATATACAAGAGATATACAAGAAATTATATTGAATAATACTAGCTTCAGAAAATGTATAGTTAAATACTATTTACGAATATTTGCATGCAGTACGGAAATAAAATATACGCAACTGTATAAGTAGAAACATTAGGACTTAGGAGAATAAAACACCCATAACCATGTTGATGCAGACATGCACGAAACCATTCTAAACCATTGGAAACAGGTAGGGGTCTGGGGGCGGCAGCCCCCAGTTAAAAGCTAGACCTTTTTTAAAACTTAAAGACTTGAAAACTATTTTTTCAGAGCGCTTTTTGTAAAAATTTTCGAAAATTTGGCTGTGTATTTTGTTGTGTAAATTAGTTTTTCACTGTGTAAAATTATTTTTTTGTGTAAATACACAGTATTTTACACAAAAAACCCTGCTTTTGGGCGACCCCCAAAAAAGTGGGGGGGGCTTGCCGAAAAGTGGGGGGATGAAGGTGGGGGGCTTTCGAAAGGGGGGGCCCCGGGGGCCCGGCCCCCACTAAAAAATGCCAGAATTAGAAAACAATTGGAAAAAATTAATTTTTTCTAATTGTTTTCTAGAAATGGGCTTCGTGTGCCCATTATATATATACCCCTCCAAACCCCCCACAAGTCACAACTCCCCCCAAACCAACCTTCTCCAAAATTTTTCTATTTTTATGCCACAAATCGCATTTTCAGCCATTGCTGTTACCAAAAACATTCAACCATGAAGTAATTTTGACATTAGACAGGGGTTTCAAACTCGAAAACTTGATTGGCAACATGTTTCTAAGTCTAAAATAAGGTCAATATTAGTGATGGGCACTGGATATTCGGATTTCCGGATAATTTTTATATCCTGGATAATATCCGATATGAGAAAAATATCCGGATATCCGTGTACATTTCAGACAAAACAATGAAAATTAGCAAATTTTTGACAAAAATTCCAAAAATTTAAAATATTTTTTTAAAAATTTTATGAAAATATCTTTGAATCCAAGGTTGTCGCTTGATTATGTGAAGATAGCGTGCACTAAAGATAGACATTTTGTGAAGTTAGCACGCACTCCTAAATTATGGAATTATTTGGGAAATGTTCAATTTGACAAACGCTCAGCGTTTTGGTGACTCTTGTCTAAAATT
>JASAND010030224.1:0-14509 GCA_030248195.1 Trissonchulus latispiculum | reverse complement strand
GCATTGCTACCATTTTAATGCATAAATAAGGCTTGATCTATAATCATGCCAGTTTTATCCTTTCCTCTCAGCTAAAGCGTTCCTTGTGTGAGACACTAGACTTTCCCTTTTATGTTGCTGGAAGAGGTATGAAGCTGTGAAATTCGCTTCATCTATACGATACCATACCTATAGCGTAATATACGATCGACGCCAAGAGTACATAATAGAATAAGAGTATGAAACTCTTACGCTACTATGTACTAAACATGCTTGATATGCTCGGGTCGCTAACTCGGGACCCCCCCCCCCCCCGAAAGTCTCGGGAGGGGGGGTCCCACCCTACACTAATTACATGCTTTCATATAAGTGTGTGTCTGTTCGCTGATTCACTAATTAGCGTAGGCTTACGATAGGCATTTTATTAGCAATTTTTAATTAATTAATTATAACTTTAATTAGGTTAATGTAATTAAAAAACTAATTCGACAACTTTGTAGCATTTGTCCTGCTCTTTCCAACGATATAAAAATTGTTGCAGATTACATTCCTACGAATTTTTGTTTTGTGCAACAATTTTTATATCATTGGAAACAGCAGAAAAAATGCTACAGAGTTGTCGAATCAGTTTTTTAAGTACATTAGCCTAATTAAAGTTATAATTAATTAATTAAAAATTACTAATAAAATGCCTATCGTAAGCATAAGCTAATTAGCGAATCAGCGAGCAGACACACACTTATATGAAAGTATGTAATTAGTGTAGGGTGGGACCCCCCCCCCGAGACTTTCGGAGGGGGGAGGTCCCGAGTTAGCGACCCGAGCATATCAAGCATGTTTAGTACATAGTAGCGTAAGAGTTTCATACTCTTATTCTATTATATATGTACTCTTGTCAACGTTATAGCCTTTAGTGTGCCTTTCTCATGGATTTGCTATATATAGTAGATTCGCCCAATGTGCGTCATACCCCAAAGTGCGTCACTCAGCCGTTTAAAGTTATCTGGTGCACTACAGAATGGAAGATATCCTAAACTTTTTACATTTCTGAGCAGGTCTATTCAAGCTCTATGCAATGGTGTAAAAAATATTTCCTAAAAATTTTTTGACCGTGCACAATACTACAAAATTCAATATACTTTGAATAAAATATCCGTTGTCCGCCAAAGTTTAAGCAATGTCCCAAATTCAGTTTTATGCACCTAACAACCTTAATACCTAACAACTTTTAAAGTGTCAGCTATCAAATAGTTCGTTAGAATCTGCTGATTCCAAAAATATAAACAATTCCTGATTTCGCCGTACTAGAACTGAGAAATTCCTATTTTGCTGGAACCACTGATCAGTGCCTAAAGTGCGTCGCTCTAAATTAACTTTTTGCGCAAATATCCCTAATGTGCGTTCGTATTTTTACGTGTAAATTTACTTCAAATAAATGCAAATACTGGCTCCATAACTTAACCTAAGACAAAAATAAGTGAAAAAACACAATCCTCGGATTAATTCTGAGCAATCTGATACCAAATTTTCTGTTTTTATGGCATTTTATTTTTTTAGTAAAAGTTGTTGTTTCGGGCTTTAAATCATAAAATTACATTTTATAAATTGTCAAAGCTTAATTTGCAACTCAAATTCGCTTGAAATAACACAGTACTAGCATTTTAACAAATTTTTCGAAGATCACAGATTTTGCTGATTTTGATATATATTGTTTATGAACAAGCCAACTACCATACAAAAAATTTTCGTAGCATAAAATTGTAGGAAATGGAAGATATAACGTCTTAAAGTTCAGTTTTTTAATGCAAATCATAGGAGTTTTTAAATGACGCACTTTAAGACACGACCGACGCACTTTAGGGAACAATCCTTTGACAGCGAAAAACTGCACTTTTTTGGCAAAGAACAGCTATAACTTACGGTATGCTCTATCTAAAACAGTCAAATTTTAAAGAAATGTAGAAGTAGATGTACTTGACACTTCAGTAAAGTTTCATTTCATAAGCTTTGATCTTTCAAAAGTTACAGTTAATCAAAGTGAACACACTTTATGCGTGGATAAAAGGTGACGCAGATTGGGTATATATATATCGTTCTGTATATTTAGCTGTCGATAGTTTTTTGTTGTTTTTCATTTTCATGTTAATGTTTTCACGTATAATGTTTCCGCTATTAGTAGTGTTGTTAAAGTAGCCGATTCTACTTTCAGTTTCAGTTTCAGTTTTAGTTTTTGGCGATTTAACGATTCAGCTCGTTTCAAAATAATTCATCTTCAAACACGTCTACGTTTTTCGTCTTGAGCTCTAAGCGTGGAAATTCAGAAAATTTAGTAGAGCTTAAGATTTGCATTCTATTTCCGTCGAGGTTGTCGTAAACTGCATAGCGATTTGATCATGGTCTTCTAACAACTTTAACGTACTTCAAGGATATATTACTGGACAACTTATAACATGCCCTGTCTCCTCGTTCCCATCCGGGCGGACACATGCTGCCTGAAACGTATACAAATAAAACATCATTATGTAGAATATTGAATACAGGTTAATCCAGCTAAAGCAATTGTTAGTTAAGTCCTTTCGTCCAGCAATCGGTAAATGCCGGGAAAAACATCCTTCTGCATTTTGATACGAACACTGGCTTGCAGCAATGAAGAATAACCGAAGAACAAGCTAAACTGGCATGAATGGTTTGCCGCCGCTTCTTTCTTTAGGCAGCTAAGTTTGTAGCGTCGATTCTCGGGAAATGGTTGCCTCTGAAAAGGTAGTTGGGATAAGGAACTTTTCTAGAAATGGTTGCCCTTGAAAGGGCAGTTGGGATAAGAGATTTTCACTAAATATTGCTAAAAGTTACTTGATACACCCTCTTAAAGGGAGTCCTAGCAAATCCACCAGCTCAGCTTGACTACCGGCTTCGAAAAAAGTACTGATATTAGGCTTTTCTAAACAATTTGCTCACTTTTGCGGACTCCAACAGCGTAGCATTTGGCCATATCTCGAGATCCACGGGAGCTAGAAACATTTAGACTGCTGATTTGGAATCTGCGTCCCCGAATTACCCTATGACCGACTTTTCAACCAAATCGGACATTAAACGTTTTTATCCATTTTTGACACCTTCACCTGAAAATGGTTGCCCATAAAAGGGCAGTTGGGATAAGAAATTTTCTATTAAATATCGCTGAAAGTTACTTTGCACTTCTTTTTAAAGGGTGTCCTAGCAAATCCACCGGCTAAACTTGACTAATGAGTTCAAAAAACACAACTATTAGGAGTTTCTGGGCAGTTTGCTCAGTTCTGCGGTCTCCAACAGTGTAACTTTTGGCCATATCTCGAGATTCACAAAAGCTAGAAAAACTTCGATTGCAGATTTGGAATCTACGTCCCCGAATTACCCCAGGACAAACTTTTTGACCAAATCGGAGAGAAAAAGTTTTCGACCATTTTTGACACCTTCCTCTGAAAATGGTTGCCCGTAAAAAGGCAGTTGGGATAAGGAATTGCCGATTAAATATTGCCACAAGTTACATGACACTTCTTTTTAAAGGGTGTCCTAGCAAATCCACCGGCTCAACTTGACTAACGAGTTCAAAAAACACAGATATTACGCGTTTCTGGGCAGTCTGCTCACTTTTGCGGTCTCCAACAGTGTAACTTTTGGCCATATCTCGAGATTCGCAAAAGCTAGAAAAATTTCGCTTGTAGATTTGGAATCTGCGTCCCCGAATTACCCTAGGACTGACTTTTCAACCAAATCGGAGACAAAAAGTTTTTGACCATTTTTGAGAATCGCCTTGGTCCCCCCTTACGATTTTAAAAAATTAAATTCCCTGCCCTGGTCGACTGGGTGGGTCTAGAGCGATGAAATTAAAATGGGCCAGGTTTGGGACCAACCCCCACATACCCACCAAATTTCAGCTCCGGGCGTTGAGCCTAGCTTGAGTTAATAGGGGGGGGACAAGAAGAATAATAATAATAATAATAATAATAATAATAATAACACGACGAGAATAAGGGTTTGCCCTTTTCCTTCGGAAGTAGCGGCAAACCAATAACCTAACCTTGAGGTTAAGTCGCTATTCTCCAGCTGTTTCGTTGCATCAATCAGGGTTAACTAATTCTCCAGCTAACCTCGAGTATAACTTATTCCCCAACTTGATTTGATAAGGGTTAACTGAAGAATAAGAGGTAGACATAGGTTTTAAAGTCTTATGGTCAGGTTACGTTTGACAAATCTTGCTGAACGCAACTAAATAAAGCTAAAATTAAGTAGCTGGCTGTAGTTCAAGCGATATTACGAGCATAGAGCAAAAGTATTCTGGTTATGGATTCTGCAATTATAGTGCCAAATCCTTGTTGGTTGTTGGTTCCATCCGAAATGACAATTGGTATCTCCACAAAGATTATGCAATTGGATAACAGTGTCCAGCTTTTATATTTGCTAGTAAACTCGGGGTTACCTTTATTCTTCAACTATCCTTTGGTTAAGTTGGATGTTAACTTTATCCCTGAGCCTAACCTTTAGTTATGCTCAAGCTTAACTCTATTCCTCAACTGTTGTGATTGGTTGACAAGAAGGCGGTGTTTTTTCTATTGGGCAGTTTCAATATATACTGTTAATATCAAGAATGGCCTTATTCCTGAGCTCAAGCTCAGGGTTAGTCATTCTCCAACTTAGTTGTAGTATTGCGACGGAATAAAACTTATCCCTGAGCTTGAGCTCAGGTGGAGTAAATAGTTAACTCCGAGTTAAATCAGGAATGGCTTAGTTCGGAGCTAAGGTATTCTGATTTGGTGCAAGTGGCCGGAAATCTTCTAAATGGCATTGTCTATAAACTACCTTAAAACCTCATTGTTGAAAAGTATACGCATCGGATTAAAAACTTCGACGTCCCCGTACAGGGCGATTTTTGCTAATTTTTGATATTAGACAGTAGCTGCATATCTATGATTATATTCATCCGAAAGATTCTGTTGAGCTCTACATTTTTGCTGTTTGAAGCACCTTTCTAACTAAATCTACTAATCCGCCATTGCTTGAACTACGCAAATCCGTAAAATTAAACTAAGGATGTCAATTTGAAGGTCTCGTTGAGCCCGATTATTCCTGGCATTGTAATCTTCTAAATGCTATCCCGTACGCTGCTATCATAAAAAACGTAATTTTTTTGCAAAAACATGACCAAATTTCTTCCAGCGATTGTGGAGCATTTACTATGCAAGCGAGAGGGTAGCCACTTACTAGACGTGTTTTTACACAAAAATACCTAGGGGCCCTTTTTTAGTTGAACGATTGCTGCTTTCTAGCTAAAGTGAACTCTTGCCAAAGTTGGGAAAAGTAGGCAAAACCCAGGTTGCCCATACATTTTAGCTAATTTCTTTATAACGAAGAGTGGTTTCATAATAATTAAAAAAGTGTCCCCAGCTACTTGATAGTGAAATCGAATGATGCGGCCGACGCGTAACGAAAAAAAATTACTTTAGCGTGCAAAAAATCTGGAAAATTAAATTACTTTGAAAATGCAGTAAAATAATCTCCGACAACTAAAGTTAAGTTCACTGTAGTTTCATTTCGATATAAAAATTGTTTCTTAACTCCAAAGAATGCACGAGTAATAAGAGTTCAAAGTTAACGTCTCCAAAAGGAATCACCACCTTAAGTCGTTAAAATCGTATAAGTAGAAGTTGGTTTAGCACAAACCACTTCGTTTAAGTTAAGCCGTTTATGCACTTATTTATTCATTTCACATGAGTCGACCCTAACTTTTACTCCAAAAGTTTAAATCTTCATGTTCAGATAGGATTAATATGAGTTTTGCACGTGTACTTTTAAGGTCATTTAGATATATCGTTATTTGCGACCTAGGTTTGGGCCATTATCCCCAAACACGTTAAGGTGGTGATTCCTTTTTGGGCACATATTGTTGGTTTACGGCTCAAACCAAAATGATTTGATGAAACTTTTCAAAACAAGTTCATTTGTTGTTCTAACACCCTCCGCGCAATCCCGCATCAAAATTTTGAGATTTCCGTTCAGGACGGTTTTTGCCATTTTCTGACAGTTGAGCAGCAGCTGATTAGCAATGACTATACTGATTTGAAAGATCTCGTTGAGCTCTAAATTTTTGCTTTTAGAAGCAACTTTCTAACTCTTCTCTAGTGTGAGATATAGCCGATTTTCCTATTTTGGCGTTGAAAACTTGTCATTTCTGAAGAAATCAAATAATCCACGATTTCTTGAGCTGCCAATAAGCCGTAAAATTAAACTAAGGGTGTCGATTTGGAGGTCTCGTCGAGGCCGATTATTTGTGGCATGATAATTTTCTAACTGCTAGCCCGTGAGCTGCTATCATAAAAAATGTAGTTTTTGCAAAAAACGTGACCAAATTTTTTCCAGCGACTGTGGAGCATTTACTATGCAAGTAGAGGGTTGCCATTTACTAGACGTGTTTTACACAAAAATACCCAGGGACCTTTTTTTAGTTGGCCCGATTGCTGCTTTCTAGCTAAAGTGGCCGCTAGCCAAAGTTGGGAAAAGTAGGCAAAGGTTGCGCAAACATTTTAGGTAATTTCTTCATAACGAAGAGCGGTCTCATAACAACTAAAAAAGGGTCCCCAGCTATTTGATAGTGGAATCGAATGATGTAGCCGATGCTTCATGGACAAATTTACTTAACTTTAGTGAAAAAATCTGGAAAATTAAAGTATTTCGATAATCTAGCAAAATAGTTTCCGAAAACTGAACTTAGTTTCATTGCATTCATTAGAAAGAGAAAGCATTAAGCTCTATTTTGATATAAAAATGGCTTCTTAACTCGAAGTAATGAATGAGCAATAAGGGTTCAATATTGATGTCTCCAAAAGGAATCACCACTTTAAGGTCGTGCTCCCCTTACGTGCAGATATAGTTGCAGAAAGTGCAATTATTGCCCGATTTCAATCAAATTTTTAGAAAATACATCGGGAAGGATAATAAACGTCCTGCAAAACGCCAGCTTCATAACGTACATGTAGAGTGAGAAGTAGTATAGGTCAGCACAAATGGGACCAGTTTGTACAGGTGTATCTTTGGAGGAGATATAGGGTAATTAATCATACAGGTAAGGTCATTAATCATCGGGTGCAGATGTTCTCAAGGTCATTATTGGCCAATTTTCCCTTTAGCTTGGATAAGCTTTCTAACATTGTACTAAATTTTTAACACAGAGTTATTTACTTTGTCTACGTATTTGCCTAGTTAGTTTACCTGCGTAATTAGTGTTCTAGTTAGGTTACCTGCCTAATTAGTGTTTTAATTACATGCCTAATTAAGTACATAAATTAATTAAGTAACATTTTTAAACTTTTATTTACCTGACTGTTTGCCAATGGTGGTTCTTACCGGTCTAGCTCAGGGTTGTAAAGACTAAAAATATTTCTACAAATTTTTTCCATTTTCCTTAAATAGCTAAATTTTTCTTGCCTTTATCCTTCTATATGACATCTGGACCTTTGTATTAACCTTGAAATGGAAGGAAGAAAATAAACACTTAAGGAATCCAAAATTTGTAGTTAGGTACTTCAGATGACATGAATCACCCTATTAGCACCCTTCTAGTAGGCTCATAGGAATAGCATACTGAGGACTCAAACCTGTCAAAAGTCTTTCTCCCTATTAGCTGCCTGCTTGCTTTAAAAATTTTTCTCTCCCTTCTAGCAGGCTCATATGAATAACACACTGAGGACTCAAACCTGTCAAAAGTCTTTCTCTCCCTATTAGCAGCCTGCTTGCTTTGAAATTTTTTCTCTTCCTTGCCTTCTAGCAGGCTCATATGAATAACACACTGAGGACTCAAACCTGTCAAAAGTCTTTCTTCCTACTAACTGCCTGCTTGCTTTTAAATTTTTTCTCTTCCTTGCCTTCTAGTAGGCTCATAGGAATAGCATACTGAGGACTCAAACCTGTCAAAAGTCTTTCTTCCTACTAGCTGCCTGCTTGCTTTAAAATTTTTTCTCTTCCTTGCCTTCTAGTAGGCTCATAGGAATAGCATACTGAGGACTCCAACCTGTCAAAGTCTTTCTCCCTACTAGTTGCCTGCTTGTTTAAAATTTTGTCCCTATTAGCTGCCTGCTAGTGTTATCATATCTTCAACACACTGAGGACTCAAAGCTGTCAAAAGTCTTTCTCCCTATTAGCAGCCTTCTAGTGCTATCATATCTTTAGCATACTGAGGACACAAACCTGTCACTATTTTTTCTCTCCCTGCTTGTTTAAAATTTTCTCCCTATTAGCTACCTGCTAGTGTTAGCATATCTTTAGCATACTGAGGACTCAAACCTGTCACCACTTTTTCTCTCCCTGCTTGTTTAAAATTTCCTGCCTGTAAGTTATCTTGATTGCACCTGTCTCAATGAAATTAAAGACGTAAACAATAAACATTGGTTGAAAATTAAAATTTTGTGACAGCGATAACGTAATGTTGGCAACACTTATCACACTAATCTTTGTGTCTACGTAAATAGCATGTGTTGAACCAACTTCGGTCACCTGTTGGTAATTATTGGTTGACTAATTAATTAGTAATAATTTGTTAAAGTTGACTATGAAATGTATAAAAATTGGGTATGTATATGTAATGGAAATTTTATGTCTCCAATTACGTAAGATTGGGAAAACTTTATGTGAAAAGTTTTGTGTCAACGTAAAGAGCAAACCGTGAACCAACTTCGGTCACCTGTTGGTAATTATTTGTTGACTAATTAGTTAGTAATAATTGGTTAAAGTCAACTATGAAAATTGGCTGAAAATTAAAATCTTATGTCTCCAATTACGTAAGATTGTTGACACCTATTAGGTTAATCATGGTGCCTGTGTAATAAAGTAATAATGAACTAACTTCGGTCACCTGTTGACAATTATAGGTTAACTAATTAGTTAATAATAATTAAATTTGAAAAATTTGTGTGTAATGAATATGACAACAATTACGTGGAATTGGGAATAGGCTAAAGGTTAAAAAAGAGTATACAACTTTTGTTCAATAATTAACTAGTAAATGAACAAGGGTATGAAAGATAGATGGTGTATTTAATGAAACCTAGCACAAGAATGCTGCAAAGTTTAGACATCTATTGCAAGTTTGGTAGGTTTACTGACATTTACTGACATTGACTTTCACCCGACTTGTTAACTTACTACACATCACCACGACAATGAATTCCGTTGAAGCCGGTAAGATTTTAATTGTAGCATATTTATCCGTTGTATTTTTAATGATTGCGTTTTATCCGTTGTATTTTTTAGTCGTCATATTTTGATTGTCACATTTTTGGTAGTTGTACAGTTTGAACATTACATTTTTACATTTTACAGTTTGCACATTTCATAGTTTTTAGATTAGCATTATTTGTTGTGTGAAAATTAGTATTTATGTTTTAGGTTCACCATCTGTGGAGAAAATCATTGATAATTTGGCTATTCTTTGTGATGAAATGGATCCCGCTCCAGTGGCAGACTACATGGTTGAACATCGGCGCATAACCCCAGATTATCAAGATATAATCAAGTCCGAAACAAGATATGATGGAGTGTTTGATCTCCTACTGCGACTGAAGCGGAGCAAAGATATCGTGCCCCTGCTCCACGAGGCCTTGGTTCAATCAAAGCAGTATATACAACCTGGCCAAACTATTCGAAGGAGGAACCAAGGAGAAAGGAGACACTTGGAAGATTTACACAAAGAGCAAATATTTGCTTAGAGAAAGCCAGGACACCTTCCCTACAGTACAAGCAGCGAGACTGGACGCAGCGATGGCCCTTGGACCCTTGGGATGCGACAACCGTGCCGTCGTATTCATCGAATGGATTGGAAATTCTATGGTGAAACAATGGAATGTGCCTGAGTGGTTCGTATCCCCATGGAATCACCAGGAATGCAAAGACCACTAACAACTATTACATGCTAATGTACAGTAAACCATTGACTATTATTATTACTATTATTGACTCATATGGCATTACTAATGTACAGTAAACCATTGACTATTATTATTATTATTATTATTATTATTATTATTATTATTATTATTATTACTATTATTATTATTATTATTATTATTATATGGTATTACTACTGTCCAGTAAACCATTGCATAACAGTATTGCATACCATTGTAAAATGTTGCATACAATAAACGAAATGTTACGGATAACATTAGATGCACTGTAGGTAGGTAGGCAGTTAGCCATGAAAAAACGGATTTTTGATCATTTCTGCTTCTAGCCTGTCTAGCATATTGTAGATAGGTTGAATACTTCTGCGGTATCTTTTGTATGTGAGGTCTTGGTGGTAGTCCGCATTCACGTCTGATCAGATGTTCGTCGCCGTGACATAGCGCACCGTAGGCTTTACGAGAAACTTCCTCAATGGCACTACGTGGATCAGGACATTGTGAGCTTGTCCATGTCTTACTGCCTATAGTCATGACTGCAACATAATGGCCGGTAATCTCAATGCGAATAGGTGGACTTTGGCGCAGGGCCTTTTGTAACAGTTCGTTCAACAGGCTTCGCGCAGACATGATGCACTAATGAACTTTAAACCTTATCACCTTCTTATTAACTAAAGATCTTGCATCTGATAGGGCAGACTCACTCCGAGCACCAGTTAATATGACCTTGCCAGTGTGGAAAATAAGTGCAGTAACCCCGACAATCTTACACGTGAGACCATTAAATAGCTCCGGTTCATAGCAAACTTGATGGGTATGCCTGATACTTTCATATAAATCCCGTAGGTCTATATACCTGCCAACTGAGAAGGATCCCACCAGGTTCACCACTTTGCCTTCGCGAAGAATACCGACATTAAGAGCGCCTGCAAGTTGACGAATACACTGA
Source organism: Trissonchulus latispiculum (assembly GCA_030248195.1). Classification (NCBI taxonomy): domain Eukaryota; kingdom Metazoa; phylum Nematoda; class Enoplea; order Enoplida; family Ironidae; genus Trissonchulus; species Trissonchulus latispiculum. The sequence continues at coordinate 3,655 of JASAND010030224.1, read as the reverse complement.
TTAGCTCGTTCGATTGATTTACATCCGAGGCAAACAAAACTACCACTGGTGAATAATTGGAAAGTCGCCTCTTCGTGTTTCAGACTACCGCCAATAAATCCACGATAGAGTCTAATGTTAGGAATGTTCGTTAGGTGAAGTTCCCTGTCAAAGCGTCCACTGAGAACAACATTAACAATCATTGTTATCCCCTTGGTATCCTCTCCCTCACTTATTAATGTGGAACACTAAGGTATCACCCCACGTCTATAAAAAGCATGGTAGTAGGGCTAATACAAAGACGGCATCTAAATTCTATGGTAATAAGAAGCGAATAGAGGTACTGTTAAAGTGTGCCGTACAAGATCCTGACTATGGCTACTGGTGCAAATTCCCAAGAAGGGCATTCGCACACAAACTGTACGAAAATGGCAAAAACCGTCCTGAACGGGAAATCTCAAAATTTTGATGCGGGATTGCGCGGGAGAGATTATTAGAATAACAAATAATTTGTTTTGAAAAGTTTCATCAAATCATTTTGGTTTGAGCCGTAAACCAACAACAATGTACTCTGTGCCCAAAAGGAATCACACCTTAACGTGTTTGGGGATAATGACTAAAACCTAGATCGCAAATAACGATATCAATGACCCTTAAAAGTACACGTGCAAACTCATGTAATCCTATCTGAACATGAAGAGATTTAAACTTTTGGAGTAAAAGTTAGGGTCGACTCATGTGAAATGAATAAATAAGTGCATAAACATTAGCCAAGCAAAAAAATTGGTTTGTGGCACTAAACCAACTTCTACTTATACGATTTTAACGACTTAAAATTGGTGATTCCTTTTGGAGACGTTAACTTTGAACTCTTTCTGTATTACTCGTGCATTCTTTGGAGTTAAGAAACAATTTTTTATATCGAAATGAAACTGGTTTCACTTTAGTTGTGGGAATTATTTTACTGCATTTTCAAAAGTAATTTAAAATTTTCCAGATTTTTTGCACATTAAAGTAATTTTTTTTTCGTTGCGTCGGCCGCATCATTCGATTTCACTATCAAATGCATTTTCAAGGACACTTTTTAATTATTGTAAAACCATCTTTAATTTTCAAAGAAATTAGCTAAAATGTATGGGCAACCTGGGTTGCCTACCTTTGTAAGGGATTCCTTTAGCGCAAAGCAGCAATCGTTCAACTAAAAGAGCCCCTAGGTATTTTTGTGTAAAAACACGTCTAAAAAGTAATGGCTACCCTCTACTTGCATAGTAAATGCTCACAATCGCTGGAAGAAATTTGGTCATGTTTTTGTAAAAAAATTACGTTTTATGATAGCATTTTGGGATAGTTTGAAGATTACAATGCTGGGAATAATCGGGCTCAACGAGACCTTCAAATTGACATCCTTAGTTTAATTTTACGGATTTGCGTAGTTCGACAATGGCGGATTAGTAGATTTAGTTAGAAAGGTGCTTCAAACAGCAAAAATGTAGAGCTCAACAGAATCTTTCGGATGAATATAATCATAGATATGCAGCTGCTGTCACAATATCAAAAATTAGCGAAATCGCTGTAGGACAACAAATTTTAATCCGATGCGTATACTTTTCAACAATGAGGTTTAAGGTAGTTTATAGACAATGCCATTTGAAGATTTCCGGCCCGCTTGCATAAATCCGAATACCTTAGCTCCGAACTAAACTAATTTCCTGATTTAACTCGGAGTTAACTATTTACTCCACCTGAGCTCAAGCTCAGGGATAAGTTTTATTCCGTCGCAATACTACAACTAAGTTGGAGAATGACTAACCGAAACGACTCAGGAATAAGGCCATTCTTGATATTAACAGTATATATTGAAACTGCAATAGAAAAACACCGCCTTCTTGTCAACCAATCACAACAGTTGAGAATAGAGTTAAGCTTAGAGCATAACTAAAGGTTAGGCTCTAGGGATAAAGTTAACATCAACAACAAAGGAACCGTTTGACGAGAGTAACCACAGAGTTTACTAGCAAATATAAAAAGCTGGACACTGTTATCAAATTGCATAATCGTGAGAGATACCAATTGTCAACAGGATGCAGACCAACCAACCAGCAAGGTTGGCACTATAATTGCAGAATCACATAACCAAATACTTTGCTCTATCATATTATCGCTTGAACTACAATAGCTTCTTAATTTTAGCTTTGTTTAGTTGCGTTCAGCAAAATTTGTCAAACGTAACCTGACCGGGCACCATTGTATTACCTCTTGTTCTTCTAGTTATTATCAAATCAAGTTAGGAATAAGTTATACTCGAAGTTCTTAGCTGGAGAATTAGATTAGCTTCCCTGATTGATGCAACGAAACAGCTGGAGAATAGCGGCTTAACCTCCGAGGTTAGGTTATTGGTTTGCCGCTACTTCCGAAGAAAAAAGGGCAAACCCTTATTCGTATCGTGTTATTATTATTATTATTATTATTATTATTATTCTTCTTGTCCCCCCTATAACAATGAAATGCTTGCCGGGCTGAAATTTGGTGGGTATCGGGGTTGGTCTAAACCTGGCCATTTTAGTTTCATCTGTCGACCACCCAGTCGACCAGGGCGGGAATTCGATTTTTAAAAATCAATGAGGACAAGGCGATTCTCAAAAATGGTCAAAAACTTTTTGTCTCGCCGATTTGGTTGAAAAAAGTCAGTCCTAGGGTATTCGGGACGCAAATTCCAAATCTACAAGCGAAATTTTCACATTTGCGAATCTCGAACAAATACAAAAGTTACACTGTTGGAGACATAAAAGAAGATGAACCAGACTGCCCAGAAACGCGTAATATCTGTGTTTTTTGAACTCGTTGAGTCGAGGTTGTGACCGGTGGTTGCTAGGATTTTCCTTTAAAAAGAAGTGTCATGTATGGCAAATATTTAATCGGCAGTCATATCCCAACTGCCTTTTTACGGGCAAACATTTTCCAGAGGAAGGTGTCAAAAAATGGTCGAAAACTTTTCTCTCCGATTTGGTCTAAAGGTTTGTCCTGGGGTAATTAGGACGTAGATTCAAATCTGCAATCGAAGTTTTTCTAGCTTTTGTGAATCTCGTGAGATGCTTATTCCAAGTTGCCGCTGTGGAGACGCAGAACTGAACTGACTGCCTGAAACTCCTAATAGTTGTGTTTTTTGAACTCGATGATCAAGTTTAGCCGGTGGATTTGCTAGGACACCCTTTAGAAAGTGCAAAGTAACTTTGTGATGTTCCAGCCGAAAATTTCTTATCCCAACTGCCCTTTTATGAGCAGCCATTTTCAGGTGAAGGTGTCAAAAATGGATAAAAACGTTTAATGTCCGATTTTGAATTTGAAAAATCGGTCACCGGAGCAATTCGGGGACGCAGATTCCAAATCAGCAGTCTAAATGTTTCACAATACGTGGATCTCAGAATAATAGCCAAATGCTACGCTGTTGGAGTCTTGCAAAAGTGAGCAAATTGTTTAGAAAAAGAAACCTAATATCAACAGTACTTTTTTCGAAGATCACAGATTTTTTGCTGATTTTGATATATATTCTTTTCTGAACAAGCCAACTACTATGTAAAAATTTTTCGTAGCATAAAATTGTAGGAAATGGAAGATGCAGTGTCTTAAGTTTCAGTTTTTTAATGCAAATCATGGAGTTTTTAAATGACGCGCTACG
>JASAND010030223.1:0-67853 GCA_030248195.1 Trissonchulus latispiculum | reverse complement strand
GGGGTGAGCTTTCCAGAATACAAGAAAAATTATTAGATATTTGATAGTTTTCAAGGCAGATTTTAGTCCGATTAAGACAATGAACCAGGAAACTGTATATATTTCCAAGGCCGGCCTGTCCCGGTCTGTTTTGGGCTCGAAGCCACCGACCCGCAGGTCTGGGCAGGGCTGGTGCACATCACTACTACAAATTGGCGACAGAGTTCAAGAGTAGACTTTGTGGTGAAATTAAATGTAATTAAAATTAATTAAAAAATTTAAATAAAAATAGGTTAATCCAATTTAACCTCTCCTTTCTGGGTCCAAGAATGTCAAAACTAACTTTAATTTAAAAAACAAAAAGTTTAAATGCATTAATAAAAACTATTTTAAAAGGTAAACTTTTGACATCTGTCTCTAGCCGAAACGTGTATGTTAAGGTAGAAATGTGATATATACAAAAAGTTGCCAAGAAGACGAACACGAGACCTTATTGGATCAGCTATGAGAAGGAGGCTAACGAAGTCAGTCAAGCAGAGTAAGCTGAGCTGAAACACAAATCGGTCCATAATTAGAACTAGAAATAGACGGGGACCTCAGCTATTACATTATCAAGAGTACATAAAGAGTGTGACAGTGGCTACCTTTGCCAAGCATGGAAGGCAGAATTATTGCTAATTTTAAACGGTTCAAAGTTAAAAGCTGACACTGGGTCTGAAAGTCAAAATAGCGTCCAGGTTTATGTATTGATCTAGCCTAGAGTGACACAGAGGCACACTTCCTTATCAGAGAATAGTGGGTGGCTAATGGCTTTCCCCCTTAAAGTTCCAAATAACGCTAGGAACAAAGTTTCGCTTTTCTCCATTCTCCACCAGCACAGTAGCTTCTGCTTAGGCATAAGTCGCCGGCGGAAACCACAATCGCTGAGATCAAGTCATCTGAAAACAAACATATGACTAAATTAATCCGCTTTTTTGCTTCATTCAAAAGATCTGATGCGTGACAGTTTAATCAAACTCGGCTGAAAATTAATTTATGGCAAATGAAAACTCAATTTCTAACGACAGAAGTTGTCCCACTCTAAAATGGTGTTGAACCAAAAATAGATGTTTGAAAATGTGAGGGTGTAGGCCAGTTTAGTAGCACAGAGGAGAAATCTCAGACTGAAGGATTAAAAAACCAGATTTCCAAGAAATGATTGAAAAATTTATATAACGCAATGAAAACTATCAACCTGCTTTTGCTTTCCGAGTCTAGTGTCTTCACTAACTGTTAGCTTAAAATGACTATGGGGCTTAGTGTCACATTTATACTGAATGTTGGCGTTTTTACTAAATTCTACAGAAAATGAAAATAAAGATATTCTTTCAAAACCCATTGATTTTATTTTCGAATGAGCTGCTTTGGGCTTGCCCAATTTCAGAAATAGGGTTAGTGAATTCACAATTGATTGACAGTGTTTATCTGAATGTGTCGCGCAGCGTAATAAGTGGTTACGATTTTCGATATGCGAACTCGGCCCTCCCCCGTCGTCAGCATACGTTCAGGCCGTTTTCTTTGTTCTTGAAAAAACACAATAGTAAGAAAGATAGAAAATTTACAAATTTTTGAAATATACTAAAAACGAAAAAATCATTTTTATGAAAAACTAAAAATCAACCTGAGCGTATGTGCCAATTAACTCTACACACAAAAGATCAAAAGAATTCATAAAGGATTGAAGGAGATATTAAAATTCAAAGCTTTTAATGCATTTAATCTTGTGTAGACAGCAAGCCAGCCCCTGCAGCGTAGTAGGCCAGTTCACTTGATGTGGAACATCATCAAGACCAACTGTGCCAAATTTCAAGCCTTCATATTTTCTCAACACCCCCCCAGAAAGTTTTTGGGGGTAGTCACGCCGAAGGCGCTAAAAACGGCCAAAAATAGAGTATTTTGTAGGGTAAATTTTGCAGAATCTTTCAAAAATGTCCAATTTTGGGCTTAAAGTGTATGTCGTTGCGAGAAATACAAGTTTGTAATTGTATTATGGGTTTTCTGACGCATTATTGACCTTATCTTGGACTTGGAAACATGTTGGCGATCAAGTTTTCGAGTTTAGAACCAATGTCTAATGTCTAAATTACTTAGTTACTTATTACTTATTAATTAATTAGCCCCCACCCCACATCTCCGTTACACCTATGCCCTCGACAACCCCCGTATGCGCATTTTCGCAAAATTTGCTCGAATTTCTTCCATCCAGGCTAAAAACCCTAAAAGTGCCATTTCGCTGCTTGTAGAAAAAGTACAGGTCTAATTGTGGATTATAGCAGCCAATTTAACCTAAAAAATATTCTCTACACGTATGGCTAAAAAGTGCAAATAGGCTTGAAAGTTCTAAGTACATACATACGCATCCATGATCACCTAAATACGCTGGTCGCTGAGCCCCGACTAGAGTTTGAGGCCGGCCGGGGTTTTCACCGGCCGGCCGCCGGCCGGCTGCCGGCCTAAAGCAATTTGCAGTGCAGTATTATAACTTGTAAGATATTTATTTTCGAATGTTATCTTAGAAAAATAGCACAGCATAGCATAGAAAATTAGCTAGATAACTAGATAACTAGATTTGGAGTTCATTTTACGGTTAGTTTCTCTATTTTGTAAATTTCTGATTGGAGATTTGTATCCGAGCCGTCGGCCGGCCGGCCGGCCGGTCGGCCGTTAGCCGGCCGGCCTCACCGGCCGCCGGCCGGCACCGGCCGACATCCGGCCGGCGAGCAAAAGTCGTCGGCCGGCGGCCGGCCTCAAACACTAGCCCCGACCAGACATGTGCAGGAGGGGAAGTTCTGGTGGGGGGGTGAAGGGCGGCCGAAGGCCGCCGAAAATCCGGATTTTTCCGGTTTTTTACCGGAAAAATCCGGATTCTGGGGGGGGGGTGAGGGACCCCTCTGGGGGGGGGGGTGAGCTCAGGTCTGGGGGGGGTGAAAACCCCCCCAACCCCCCCCAAGCACACGTATGGCCCCGACTAAGAAAACTGAAATCATTTAAAATTTTTTAAGGTGGTGATTCCTTTTGGGTACAGGAACTAAGGGCGTCGATCTGAAGGTCTCATAGGGGCAAATTATCCGACGCATGATCGTCTTCCAACAGCTATCCCGTAGGCTGCTATCATAAAAAATGTAGTTTTTGCGAAAACACGACCGATTGTTTTCCAAAAATTGTGGAGTATTCACCATGCAAGCTAAAGGGTACCGGGTTTTCACCGGCCGGCCGCCGGCCGGCTGCCGGCCTAAAGCAATTTGCAGTGCAGTATTATAACTTGTAAGATATTTATTGTCGAATGTTATCTTAGAAAAATAGCACAGCATAGCATTTTGTAAATAAAGTTTCTCTATTTTGTAAATTTCTGATTGGAGATTTGTATCCCAGCCGGCGGCCGGCCGGCGAGCAAAAGTCGTCGGCCGGCGGCCGGCCGCCGGCCGGCTCTCAAACACTAACCCCGACTAAGAAAACTAAAATCATTTAAAATTTTTTAAGATGGTGATTCCTTTTGGGTACATAACTTTTGGGTTCTTGAACTGTGCAAACCGTAAAATCAAACTAAGGGCGTCGATCTGAAGGTCTCATAGGGGCAAATTATCCGACGCATGATCGTCTTCCAACAGCTATCCCGTAGGCTGCTATCATAAAAAATGTAGTTTTTGCGAAAACACGACCGATTGTTTTCCAAAAATTGTGGAGTATTCACCATGCAAGCTAAAGGGTACCACTTAACAGATGTGTTTTGCACAAATATACCCAGGGCGTTTTTTAGTTGCCCCGATTACTGCATTCTAGCTAAAGTAATCGCTTGACAAATTTGGAAAAAGTAGGCAAAATACAGGTTACGCACGCATTTCAGCTTATTTCTCCATAACGACGAGCGATTTCACAATAAATAAAAAATCGACCCCAGCTATTTGATGGAGGTATCTAATAATATAACCGATGATTCGCGAAAAAATTTACTTGATTGTGCAAAAAATCTGGAAAATTATACTTCTTCTGAAATGTGTTGAAAATATTTTAGAAAAGCAACATTAATTTCATGGTATGCATTAAAAAGAAATAATGTGAAGCTGCATTTTGATATAAAAATGGCTTCTTAACTCCAAGTAGTGAATGAGTAGTAATGGTGCAAACTTTATGTGACCAAAGGGAATCACCACCTTAAGGGGGCGCTTGCATTACCGGGAAGGGTTCTCCTGAGTTTATTTTCCAAGGAATCTATTTGAAACGTTCAGCATAGGTAGCTGGTGCTAAATGCTAACAATATTTAGAATTTGAATAATCCAACGCTTGGCTTGCGACCTACACAAGAGGGATCAGCTGAAATTTTTAAAACGCTGTCACTCATTAACGGCTAAATGAAATTAGCTCAAATTTGGCACAAATGCGTAAATGAACATAACTCAGGGGCAATTTTTTCAGTTTTTCGATTTATCCAGTTTTGAGTATTTTATGAATATTCGAAAACTTTGAAAGTCTATGTCTCACGGAATATACGGTTTAAACAAAAACTAAAAAAATTGCCCCTGCGTACCTGTCAAATTAACGTGCATGCAAAATTTGAGCGAGTTTGGTCGCAGCATTTATGAGAAAATCAAAATGAAAAATTTCGCACTAATCTTTTCGCAAATGCAAATTTTTTCGCAAATGTTATGCTTTTAATAAGTCGCACAGTGTATTTCATAAAATAATAAACAAATCCAACACAAAAGCAACGTGAAAATCCCTGTAGAATTCATTTGCGAACGATTGGTTTTTACATTGGCATTGCGTTGGGAATGGTAAACGTAACGTTGTCATATATTCAACCGGCTGTAACTTTTGATTGCAACCACGTACAAGAGAGATATGCATATCGTTGTAACGAGCTTTTTATGCTCTTTCACCTGGTGCATTCGACGTTGTCGTTTGCAGTTTTAATAAAATTTCGAAATTATAAGCCATACCGGTAGCTAGCCAAGCACGTGGTTTCCGTTGCCGAAATTTTGTCAAAAGATGCCCCTCCAACCAAAGTAAGTTTAGTTGGGATTTCTTTAAAATTGAGCTAACGGTCTAAATTTTATATCTATAATCCCGATAATGCAAGCGCCCCCTTAAGCCGCTAAGAATGACCAAGGCAAAACATTTTACTTGCCGATTTTGCTGAAAACTAAAACTTTAGCAAAAAACTTAAATCTTAAATTTGGAAATTTAGACATTAACCGGCCTAACGAAATGCTGTTAATTTTGGGGAAATGTACAAGAAAACCCTGATTAAATATCCTAGTTTTACAGTTTACTGTCACAAGTAGACGCGCGTTCATGTACGTGTGCATGAGTTAATTTGCTTGTTTGCGTGAACCCGCAACAATAGAAAGTTAAACGCTGAAACCGCATGTTACAGATGTTGACTAGCGAAGTTGTGCGAATGGTATAAAAGATTGGCTTGGTGCTAACTTCACAGCAGTGTTAAAGTTGAGACTGAGCATCCTGCCGCCCACTTAGACTGGGTAGGCTTGAGGATAAAAACTAAGGACTGACTGAAGTGGTGGATTAGATCTGCTGGGATGACAATATTTTAGTTTCGCAAGCTATATTTTTCCCAATGCGATTAGGACATTTCCCTTGATTAGCCACATATAAAGCTTCATTTAAAATTATGTTTAACTCTAGATATCGAATTCGTAAATTTTGCTTTAAAGTTATTGTTTCTGTTGGCTTGTTTCAATATTGTGAAACTTGGTTGGGGTCTTACAATCAGTGTGCCACTATCATGGTCCAGCACATAGGTATAGGTGCATAGGTGTACCTTGAAAAAACGTTGGGGGAGGGGGTCAGCCGTTTTGAGGTGGGGTGGGGTCCGGAAAAATCGAATTTGGGGGGGGCAAGGAGTGGCTGGGCAAAAAATCTGGGGGGGGGGGGTTCCGAGTTCCGACGGAGGGTGGGGGCACTACTAGCGTAGCCAGAAAAAAATTTCGGGGGGCGAATGCAAAACCTGTTCGGGGGGTCTGGGGGCGAAGCCCCCCAGAAGCTGAGAAATTTTTCTATTTCGTGACCTTCGTGGAATTTTTACAGAGCATTCGTTGAAATTACAATAATATTTAAGGCACAGTGCTTGTTTATGCACCTAAATAATGCAGAAGGTGGTCAAAATAGATTAAATAGGGTAATTTGTACTCATTTTTTAGTGCGAAACACGTACTATAATGGTATAATACACATATTTCGCGCCGAAGGCGCGAAAATTTTTTGAAAAATAGGCGTTTACACACGTGGCAGGAAAAAATTTCTGGGGGGCAACACCATTTCGGGGGGGGAATTCCCCCCACTCCCCCCCCCTTTTTCCGGATATTTCTAGACTTTTCACAGGTTTCTTCTGAATCAATCTGGTTTACTTTCTACACATTTTACAGACTTTTTCCAAGTTTTTCTGAATAAATCTGGTTTAGTTTCTAGACATTCACAGGAAAACTTTCCAGAAAATATCTGGAAAAAGTCTGGAAAACGTTTTTCCAGAGTTTTCCCAGAGATTTTTCAGGGATTTTTGAGACATTTTCAAGAATTTATCCGGACATTTTCCAGATTTTTGTCTCAATTTTCAAATTTTCCAGACTTTTTCCAGGTTTTTTTCTGAGTCAATCTGGTTTACTGTCCAGACATTTTCCAGACTTTTTCCGGAGATTTTCCAGACTTTTTCCAAGTTTTTCTGAATCAATCTGGGTTGCTTTCCAGACTTTTTCCAGGTTTTTTCTGAATCACTCTGGGTTGGTTCCCAGACATTTTCCGGACTTTTCCAAACTTTTCCAGGTTTTTTCTTAATCAATCTGGGTTGTTTCCTAGACATTTTACAGGTATATATGTAGGCACTATTTAGATCAGTGGCGGATCCAGGGGGGGCCCGGGGGCCCGAGGCCCCCCCCTTTGCGATTTGGGCCCCCTCCTTTGACATTCCGGGCCCCCCCCCCCCTTGAAAAATTTTTCAGCTGTTTATATATGCACATTTTGAGTAAAAATACGCATAATTTTAATAAATTTCGCAAATTTTTTAAAAAATTTCGCCTGCGGCGCACTTATATATACTTCTGTGCTGCTTTGTTACGTATATAACGTAGTTCTGTGTCAGAACTTCTGTCTCTTAAAGTGTCTTCTATTTTGTTTCCTTTCCTGTTTTGTAAGTATATAAATGGGAAATGCAGGATTGATAATTGGCAGCTTCTGAAAGTGCTCTAGAATAAATTGAAATGAAAAATTATGAAAAGCATCCAATTCCCGTTTTGGTTTTCCACTGATCGATTATACAACTCAATAACTCATCTCATCTTAAGTCTTAGCAAATCTTTTATTCTTTTTAAACATTTGAATTGCTGAATTTTCCACGATTTCAAAAAATTCTTCAACTTCTGGGGGGCTCCGCCCCCCAGACCCCCCGTTTTGCACATTACCTTTCTTGCCCTTGTAACTTGTCCTCTCTATTGTCACCATTCCTCGTATATATACTATATATTTTACTGCAAGGTTTTCATTGCGTAAGTTACTATATGTACATATATATCTCAATTTTATTTATTTAATCTTTTCAAAGTTTGCATGACGGATTTTTTTCCAATTTCAAAAAATTCTTCAAATTCTGGGGGCTCTGCCCCCCAGACCCCCCGTGTACTTGTGTAAATTCTCCATGCTTTGCTTCACTCACGGGATATAGTTGTTTTCAAATTGGCAAAATTCAAAGTGAACTACCCTTTCCATACACAATTTTAATTTTCTTGTTATAATATTTTGTTCCTGGAAAAAGAAATTTTTACCCCCCCCCCCCACCCTCCCGGTAAATTTGGTTACCCCCCCCCCCCGGAAAAATTTTTCAGCGGGCCCCCCCCTTTTCAGAATCCTGGATCCGCCACTGATTTAGATGGGGGGGGGTGATTTTTTATGCTTGGTCCCCGCCTTATGGTTCGAAAAACTTTTTTGTCTCCGATTTGGCTGAGAAGTTGCCCTTAGCGTAAATCGAGGTCGCTGATTTCAAAAATAGAATCCAGAGATCGATCCGATCGACCGATCGATCAGGAAAATCGATCAAAAAATTTTGTCTCAAATTTTGGCGAAAAGATGTCCCTAGGGTAATTCGGGGGCGCTAATTCCGAATCTGCAGTCGAAATTTCACAAAAATCGATCCTGGGCGCGCAAAACTCGATTTTTTGAAAATTCGTTAATAACTCGAGTTTGGCAGCTCGGATCGGATTGGATTTTGATCGATCGGTCGGATCGATTTCTCGATTCGATTTTTGAGATCAGCGACCTCGATTTACCCCAGGGGCAACTTCTCAGCCAAATCGGAGACAAAAATTTTTTCGGATCATATACGTATATGGGGGAGGGACCAAGGTGAAAAAATCGACCCCCATCTGAATCTGCCTGTGCCGGTATATATATATATATATATATATATATATATATATATATATATATATACAGCAGCGTAGGTACAAAAAATTTCAGGGGGGGGGTTTGGACCGAAGACGGGCAGGGGGGCGGGTAAATTTAATTTTTTGCGCAACAATTGTATGCACACTACATTATGCTGTAAGTTTACCTGTTAATACTAAAGTTTTCTAAGGTTCATAGCTTAAATCTGTTGTAACCGAAAGCGGCACACTACAACCCAAACCGTCGGGTCTGGGGGGTAGAGTCTCTCAGAAGCTGAGAAAATTTTAATTTTACCATTAAAACGCTGTTGAAACATTGAATTCTTTGCATTCTATATTATTAACAGTTCCCAAACCAAATTTTTTTAGTTTATATAATTTCCTATACATACATACATACATATATCTTCGACTTCTACAATCTCGTACGAAAACTCAGATAAAGATGCTCCCATTTTGAACAGGGAATTCTTTCTAAGCATTATATATCCAGTATCGACCGTTTACGGCTGATCATGCTTGGAATAATGCAGTTAATAACAAAACTACAAAGCAATGGGCAATGTTTTAGATCAATTTCAGGCAAATCTGAGAAATTTAATTTTTTTCGATTTTTTGGTCACAGTTTGGGTGTTGAAAAATCGAAAAAATAAAATTTTTCAGATTTGGCTGAAATTGGTCTAAAACACTGTCTATGGTACGTAGTTTATATGCTGAAAATATTAGCTCAATATCTTTTCCCATTAGTCGGCTATGGCGGCCCAAACTTGACTTGAACGCTGTTTTGGCCTAAAATCGGCGATTTTTCTTACTTTGAAGAGCTGTACGGTAAAATGGGGTAACAATGGCCAGTGGGGTAACATTGGCCACAACGGGGGTTTTTACGGAAACCGTTATGCTGCTCCGCTATGACTTCCTCGATCAGTGCCCAACTTATATATTTCAAAAGTATAGACACTGGGCTTCTTAATAACATAAAATATAATGAGCATACTTTTGATACTGAAATTTGGGGTCGATTTTAGCGAAATGTTCACTTTCTCAAAAGTGGTGATTTTCCATATTCAAGCAAACTCTTAGACTGCTAGACAATAGTCATCTTTATACTTTCAAAGGCAGCTAGTATATACAACCACGCAAGCGCCATTTTATTAAACATTTTTGCAAGCAAAGCTGCTGCTGGGTTATCTCCAATTTGAGGTGGCCAATGTTGTACCGATTACAATATAAAATGGCCAAAGTTGCCCCAGGCCAGTCTTCGTTATGGCCAAAGTCAACATTGGCAAAAATGGGTTTTTTGGAGGGTTGAAAATCTGTATTAGTCAATGTTTCTGCAATAATCTAACTACCACCGGAGTATCTGTCACCACCGAAACATTTGGCGCGTTTTGAGCGGTTTCAAACATCTTTTCAGGATGTTCCTCCTAAAAAAGGTTTTATTGCGACGAACCTGGGTGTTGGCGGTAACATTTGCTAAAAATAAACCACTGGAATTAGAATAGCGAAAGCACACAAGTCTTGTAAAATGTAGACCTCCCTCCTGCGTAGGTCAGCCTGTTGGCTGCGATCTTTGATAATTCTGGTGTCGGAGCCTTTGGAGCTACTGGCATCCTCCCTTTGGATCGGAAACACGGTGATATAGTAATACCTGCATTGGTGAAACTTTCACCATTCAAAAACAGTGAAAAAGTTGCAAAAGCGCCACGCGCAATACAGCGACGCTTCGACCTAGAACCTGCCAGTTAGGACATTTCGCAGAAACGTTTGAAACGATGGACACCACGTGCTACCACGATAGATCCCGGACGTCAAAGAAAGGCAGAGTATATAAGCCAGAAATTTTGCCGCTACTATATACTTGAAGTCAGGAAAGGTGACTGGGATGCTATGAAACTTAGTGAAATGTTAAAATTGTTCAAATCGGTAGTGTGTCCTTGACAACCAAACTTGAATCGCCAATATGGTCCACCCTCGAAAGATACATATAATGGTCGAAGGTGACAGGTCTTGGACTGAATTTCCCCCTTTTTGTAATGAAGAGTTAAAATCTGTTCTAAATTCATCACATACGAAATACTCGTAGAACTTGTCCAACCTTTAGAATCGCTGAAAAACCTACGCTGGATTCTGGCGGCTTGTCTGCGTCCAAAAAGCGCCAGTTTCCAAGATACAGGCAGCGCCGCAGGCATTGTGGATGTGAAATTTTTGGAAGAAGTAAAGATTGCATCAGTTGACTACGGCTGCCGCTACTTTTGATGGCTTGCCAGGGAGGATATTCTCATTTTGTTTGGAAAAAAGCTCCTGCTTATCCTGGGCGCAGATAGCCTACGCAAGCAGCACTAAAGTTCGTTAAGGGCCAGATATCATCTGTGGCAATATTTGGGGACTGTTTGGGAGATTATATTTCTTTGCAGAAAAAATTCAAACAGACGGTAGTGAACTTTAACATTTCTGCAACTTCAACGCCAAAACGACAGTTTGTCAGACTGATAGGCTATTCAGGAATGTACAAATGTTTGCTCAATTTAACGATTAAATAAAAACTGCTTCAGTGTACAGCTGTCAGCTACATTTGGACAATTTTACTGTTCAATTTCAGTGATTTTGATAGATCCAGTGGTAATTTTGTCAACTCCAGAGTTAATTTTGTTCATTACAACGTCTTGTGTCCGAGTTTAGGCTCAGTTTGTGCATTCTTTATGGATGCTTTCGAGATGGCGGTGATATAACGTTGATTTCAGAATATTTTAATTGGATTCGGGCTGTTAAATTTGTGACTAGCAGCCATAAAATAGTTGTGGCCATAGTTACACCACTTCAGGGCCAACTTTGGCCACCACCCTTTTTTTGGTCTGAGCCATCGTGGGAACGCAGAGATTGAACTTTTAATAGTGGTATGCTGAGGTGTATATGCCACCCACCTTTTAGGCATAAAAGTTCTGTTGAGTTGCGTCTCAAAGTTTGAAAATGGCCATTGTTACCCCATTTTACCGTATCTCAAAACTGGGTCTGGGATTTGGCTCATTTTTGGCCAGCAGGTTTACTATGATCCTAAAAATGATATATTATAAAATTGCATCTGGCTAAGCAGTAGTAAG
The DNA here is from genome assembly GCA_030248195.1 of Trissonchulus latispiculum. NCBI lineage: Eukaryota > Metazoa > Nematoda > Enoplea > Enoplida > Ironidae > Trissonchulus > Trissonchulus latispiculum. Next base: position 56,347 of record JASAND010030223.1, on the reverse strand, counting down.
CTCTCTAGCTCGAATAAACTTACTTCGCGTTACCCTCGACTGGTGGGGTCAGTGACCTTAAAACTGCAGTTTTCCGAAACTACATGACACCTGAAGAAGAACACCTTTTGCATAGCCATAGATGAACTATTTGAGGACCAAAAGTAGCACCGTACCACGTCTATGTCTTTCAATACAGTGCAATAAAGTCAGGAAGTAAAATTGGCCATTTAGCTGCCATGGCAAAATCACAAAAATGGACCTTACTCATTAACCGCTCATCAAAACAAGCTAATATTTGCAGGTTTTACTACGCCTACTAATCCTAATCAACTGACATAGTAAGAAGAAAATAGATTTTTTCAGGTTGTCCGTTCTATATGCGAGCATCCCAGAAATCGACTCATATATATTGTACGTTATGAAAGCAAAATCAAATTTGTAAATGTCCGTATAAAGCCGGTATATATATAATCATAAAATAAACTGAAGGCGTTGAGTACAATTATATACTTACAAAACTGGAAAGGAAACAAAATAGGAGACACTTTAAGAGACAGAAGTTCTGTCACAGAACTACGTAGGTAATAAAGCAGCACAGAAGTATAAGTGCGCCGCAGGCGAAATCTTTTAAAAACTTGTGGAATTTATTAAAATTAAACTTACTTTTCACTCAAAATATACATATAAACAGCTGAAAAAAATTTCTAGGGGGGCCGCCGGAAAATGAAAGGAGGGGGCCCAAATCGCAAAGGAGGACCCCGGGCCCTTCCCCTGGATCCGCCACTGGCGGGCCTGCATGGTACCGTCTTGTCGTCCTGCGCACAGAAATATTAATTTTATTGCATAAAAATTTCCTTAAATTTAAAATTTCTTCTCCTTAAGGTGCTGGTATCGCTTTGTGTAAATTAGACCCTACAAGCTTCAATTCTTTATGAAAGTGGATGAAACTTTCCAAATACATTATTTTCGTGCTCTTTAACATTCTGGGACCAGTCACGGATTTTTAGGTTTAAAGATAAGAAAGTTTTTGTTTTTGCCCTTATTCTCTCAGTACATAGTCACTACACCGGATTGGTTGTTATGGCTGGAAAGAGGTCACCAAAATGAACATTTTTGCTTTTACAACTTTTGAGCTACCTCTAGTGGTTAAGGCAGTATAAACCAAAAACGATTTTTGAGGTCAAAAAATGGCCATTTTCGACGAAATCAGTTTTTTCAAAATTACTGCCAAATCTTACATACAATTTCGGCTTATTTATACTCAATCGATACACCGTCCAATTGCGCATTTTATCAATACCTATTCGCTGGAGTTCGTTGCTTTAAGCTAGGGAATACGCCGAAAAACCATTTTGGCAAAAATGCGATTATTTTGTTTTGAACATTGATTTCTCAAAAACTACCCAATGGATTCGCGTGATTTTTGGCTGAATGAAAATTCGCCCTATTGCGGAGGGACATTTTTCTTGGTTTGAGCTAAAACTTTTCCAGTTGTGAGAAAACTGAATAGAAAGTTGCGAAATTTCGTGTCATCGCGCATTTGCCGGATTTTCCGGAGTACTGAGACTTGTTGAGCCAAATCCAAAAAAATGTCCCTCGGCCCACATGTCCTTCATATCATGGCACAAGAAAAAATTTTGGCCGATTCTACAGTTTTGAGAAATCGGTGTTCAAAAATTTTTGGTCTATTTGCAGCCGGTCAGATGCCAGCATGTCACAAGTTTTTTGCTATTTTTGCTAATTTTGTTAGTTTTGTAAGCTCATGTGAATGTACAGATAATAAGCTTTAAAACGAGGTATAAAGCTCTTTCCAACTCCCAAAATTGCGAAAGTTATAGCGTTTCGAAAAATCACCACAAAAGCACTGCACAAAAGGATACCAGCACCTTAAATAAATTTCCTCAAACGGACATGTCCCGACCCCACCCTCGAAATTTTGGAGGCTTCCCTTCCCCCTCTCCCAAATTGCAAAATCCCAGACCCACACCCACCCGAATTTGCCCGAACCCACCTTTAAAACTTTCGAAAATTTCACTAAAAAATTCAAAAATTTCGAATTTTTTTCAAAAATGCCCAATTTTCTCGAATAAACGAGCAAAGAGGAAAAAATACTGCTAATTTTAATCGTACAAAAAGTTGTTTTACAAAAAATCGCAACTTTTTTCTGAATTTTTGATGCAAAATTTTTACCTCCTCCCCCAGCCCCCAGATTAAATTTTTCCGGACCCCACCCCACCTAAAATCGGTAAACCCCACCCACACTAATTTCGGCTACCCTCTCACGCCCACCCCCAACTTTTTCTCAATGTATGTACACCTATGATTTCCGGTGAAACTATGCCTATATGCCAACTCCACCCAAAATCCAAACTAAACAGGCTTTCACACCAATGAGGCACTGTTTGTCCTCCCTCCACTTCTTCCAGTTGCCCCCAAAGCGAAAAACATTAGAACAGCAATTTTCCAGAAATTTTCGGAAGATTTTCTAGTTCTGGAAAAAGACTGGAAAATGTCTGGGGAAAACCTGGAAAATACGTTTTCCAGACTTTTTCAAGATTTTTCCAGATATTTTCCAGATCTGGAAAATACCTTGAAAATATCTGGAAAATGTCTGGAAAAATTTTTCCAGACATTTTCCAGATTTTTTCCGAACAACAGAAAAAAACCTGGAAAAAGTCTGGAAAATTTTCAGCGTTAAAACATTTTTCCAGATTTTTTCCAGACTTCTGGAAAAAGTTTTCCTGTGCCCCCCCCCAAAATTTTCGACCAAATTTACCCCCCCCCCAGATGTTTAAACTTATTTACCCTCCCCCAACCTTTGGCTACTCCCCCCCCCCCCCCGATGGGCCCCCCCCAACGATTTTTGCACCCAAAAATTTAGCTAAATTTGGTCGAAAGATGGTCATTTTTTGAAAAAGTTTTCTAAAATTTTGGCCTAAAATCGCATTAAAACGGTGCAAAAACGCCTAAAACGTTAAGAACAGACCTTATTTTGATGGAAAAATGGCTAAATTACAGAAAAGTTTGCATTTTTTGGCCATTTTTCGAAATTTCTGAGGTCCGAATTCTGGGGGGTACCCCCATCACATTTCGGAGGTCGGCCAGGATTTACCCCCCCCCCAGACTCAAAGTTCCAGGGAAACTATGAGGGGGGTTCCCGACGGAGGGTGGGGGACCCCCCTAAATTTTCGATTTTATGCCATTTTTGGCCACGTTTTGGCCAAAATTTTGGGGGGAGTAGCAACAATCTGAAAATCGGGGGGGGGGTCGCCAAAATTTGTCCTTTTGGTGGGGGGCCCCGCCCCCCCCAATACATCTATGCAACCATGCAACCCTCCCCCAAAAAAATTTTCTATTTTCATGCCAAAAATCGCATTTTCAGCCGTTTATAATTTCAAAAAACCATGAAGTAATTTTATCATTAGACAGTAGTTTTAAACTCGCAAACTTGTTTGCCAACACGTGTCTATGTCCAAAATAACGTCAATATTGAATCAGAAAGTCCATAATACAGGTAAAAACGTGTATTTCTTGCAATAATAAACACTTTAAGCCAAAAATTTGGACTTTTTTGAAACTTTTTGCAAAATTTATCATAGGGGTCGCGGCAGCGACCCCTATAATATGTGTGAAAAGTGGCTGGAGACAGTGTAAAATAAGCTGCGCAGAAGCTGCGCAAAATCCTGCGCAGATTTCATGCGCAAATTGTAGAGCACATCGAGTTTAGTATGTCTGTGAAGTTTCAGCCCCGTATCACTTACCGTTAAAAGTTGCGCCCCGGACCGGTTATGGCGGCGATGTTTTTTTTCGGTTTTCTCCTATTTGATGGTTGTATTGTACATAATGTTCGCCGCTTTCACGTGATCTGCAACGGTAAACAAACCTAAGGGCTATGGGGTCTAGTAGTACCCTCTAAAGAATTTAAGAATCACAACTTTTTTTGCGCCACAGCTGCGCCACAGCGTCGCAGTGGCGCCGCAAAATCGGCTCATAGCGAAAAGTGACCATTTTTGTGGTCGTCGCTCAGGTCGAACGTTACGAGCTGGAGCTGATTTCTTTTTATATTCAGAAATTACATATATTGAACTAACTAACGGTCCAGGTTGCGTTTATCTATCGCCACCTTAGCGACTACAGTGGCCCGTGAAAGATGACGAAAATTCGAAAATGAAAATCGGGAATTTCTCGCTCATCTATTTAACTTTGAACGCTCAAATCTTCCATTGAATGGTTTTCTGGCACAAAGAATCGATTCCCGCAGTCAATTTCAGACCCACCCATCCTGTTGGGCTGGTTCCACCTTGCCGTCGGGAGGGTCAAGTCGGAAACCGCTTCCTGAATGTCCATAGTAGGCGTTACCTGGCCTCTCAAAACTTTGTCTATATAGGGGGTTTCTGGTTGCGCCCAGCTCATTTTCCAGTGTCCTTTTTGCCGTCGGACTCATCCATCTTGCTGTGCTGGTTCCACTCTGCCGTCTGGAGGGTCATGTCGGAAACGCCGCTTCCTGGAGGTCCATAACCGTCTCTTACCTGGCGGCTCTCAAAACTTTGTCTATAGGGGTTTTCTGGTGTGCCCAGCTCATTCCCGGTATCCGTTTTGCCGTCCGACGTACCTATTTTGCTGGGCTGGTTCCACTTTCCTTTTTTTTGGGGGGGGGGGATCCCGAGCAAATCACGTGGTGTTAGTAAACAAAAAGGAAATTTTTATTACATCCACGTGACTCACCCCGCGGCTGCCCAGCCCATTACGCCGCGTCCACATACAACAATGTATTACATCTGACATGACAATGCTGGTGCGTACAAGCGGCAAGATCACGTCAGGGTTAGTAGACAACAGATACAATGATGACGCCAGAGTTTGGTAGGCCACGGGGATGTTCAAGTACGTATATAATACGCATAGTTAGTAAAGAAAAGATAGTTAGTATAAATTCATAATCATCCTCGAGAATCCAATGAAGGATTTATCGTGGCATGCAAAGGACTAAGGTCCTTGTAGTGCACGCCCCCGAATAAATTTTTGAAGCTGAGGTTCAATGTCAGACAAGCGTTGCTTAAAAATTACCAAAGAGGAAATAGTAACAACAATTTGCCGTTTGAAGGGTCAGTCGGGTGGGGGGTCAAGTGGTCGAAAATAAAATTTTTCAAAAGTGGTCAAATTTGGTACCAAATGAAAGCCCTAAGCGATCTGAGCAACTTTTGTCATAGAACTGCATGCTCAAAGTGGCTGTAGAGTGCTGTGGTCGGTGGGGTGGGGTGGGGACTTAGGCGATTTTCGGTCAAAAATAAAATTTTTCAAAAGTGGTCAAATTTGGTATCAAATGAAAGCCCTAAGTGAGCTGAGCAACTTTTGACATGGAACCATCCACCAATATTTGCTGTGCCAAATAACGTCACGTGCCCATGAAACTTTTGTCTTTACTTCTTCAACCGGAATTTAAAGGATATATAGCAAGCTTAACAAAAAAAAATCAAAATTCGGTTTTTTGGCTGGAACTTTCGCAAAACTAAACCAAATCGATTACTTTGAGGACCCATGGATAGGTCTTGGGCTAAGCTTTAAAACCACCCCAGTTTCGTTGCTCTACAACCTACCAGTAAGTAGCAGTAGACGAAAATGTGTGATTTTTTTTTTGTTAAAGGTTTAACAAATAAAAAATCACCCGTTAACAAAAAAAAATCAGTGACGGATCGGATCCCAGAGAGCAGCTAGCAACTTTTTCTCATCAGTTTTGGATAGAGCGCACTAAATAACGTATTTAGAACCCCAAACCGCTAGCCTAGTGCTCCAACTAATGCAACTGACCCCACCGAAGTCTTAGTGGTCACTGATGGCCCCCGACAGCGTCCAGTATGAAGTCTGGTGGCTCTAAAGTGCCGTTTTAAAGGCTAAAATGTTGTTTTTTCGTGTTTGTGAGTGATTATAACCTATTTCCAGGCATTTTGGCAGAGAAAATCAGAACTTCGTATTTTGGTGGGGTATGACCCACGGTCACGTGACCCCTGCCGGACCCGTCCGGACCCTCCAGGTACCAACTGAACAGTCCGAAGTGGCTATAAATATGTCCTAGGGGGTTTTCCAGGGCGCTGAATTCAAATCTGGCATTAGTTTTTAGGTAACTATGGCCTAATACTGACTTCTGGGATCACGTTTACCGTCGGACGGTTCAGACCCGGCTGGTTACCAGGTTGGACTCCCAGAAGTGTCAGGCAACCTCAAAAACCACGGCTATAACGGTTTTCGAGGTCGCTGAGCTCGAATTTGACGTTAGTTTTGCTCTAGCTGCTGTTCTGACTTCAGTAACAAAACATAAAAATGATTTTTTATTTGTTAAGATTTTAACAAAAAAAAAATCACCCACCCCAGGACGGCTCAGAGGTCCGACTGGGAACTTCTATATATGTATCGATAGCCCACAGTCAGGACATGTCACATGTACAATATGGGTTGCCTAGGGTTTTCCCTTCGTAAATAGCAGCCGAAATTCGAACTTCGGTCATGAACGTTTTTGAGGTCACTTTTGGGTACCCTCACTTAAAGGTCTGCCCTGAACGCATGGAGAGAGCCTAGGGGCTCAAACTCACAGGCTGTAATGTCGAGATGTGTGGCTATCACCATGAAAAAATTTGGGTCTCTGCGACTTTCCTGTGAGTCAGGGTGGGGTGATTTTTTTTTTGTTAAAATTTCGGATGATTTTTTTTTGTTAAGCTTGCTATATATATATATACCTATTTATATTTATTATATATTTAAAGGATATATATATACGATACAGCCAACACACACATATTATCCTCTTTTGTGCGGAGCATTTTTGTTACTTGTATATATATACCCTAAAAATACCCAAAATTTGTATATACCCCCCATCTCATTTCGGTGGTCGGCCAAGATTTATATACCTTCCCCCTCAGACCCATAATTTCAGGGAACTGGGGTAAATTTTCGAAAGTCGGGGGGCCGGGGGCATAGTTTCCTTTGGTAGGGGGGGGGTTTGGGCATATATAGGTGTATAGCGCGAAAATTGTATATTAATTAATTAAATTATCGCGAGAAATACACGTTTATAACGGTTTTATGGACTTCTAGACTCAATATTGACCTTATTCTGGACTCAGAAACATGTTGGCAATCAAGTTTTCGAGTTTAAAAACACTGTCTAATGTTAAAATTACTTAATGATTTCATGTTTTTCGGCATTAGCAATGGCTGAAAATGCGATTTTTGGCATAAAAATAGAAAGATTTTTTGGGAGAGGTTTGGGGAGGGTCGTGGGGGGGTTTCGGGGGTCTAAAAAGGGCCCCCCCTAAATTCCGGGGGAGGGGACCCCCCAACCCAAATCCCCGTTACACCTATGGTTGGGGGGCTTATCCCCCCAAAATGTTCGACCAACTTTACCCCCTCCCCCCAGATTTTTTTACTTACCCTCCCCCAACTTTCGGCTACCAAAAAGTTAGCTAATTTTGGCCGCAAAATGGTCATTTTTTGAAAATTTTTTCTCAAATTTTGGCTTAAAATCGCTTCAAAACGGTGCAAAAACGCCTAAAACGTTAAAAACAAGCATTATTTTGAAGAAAAAAGGGCTAAATTACAGAAAATTTAGCATTTTTTGGCCGTTTTTTGATATTTCTGAGGTCCAAATTCGGGGGGTAGACTCCAGATTTGGGGGGAGGGGCAGATTTTTTTGGGGGTTAGGGTCGGTGACCTCCCCATTTGGGGGAGGGGTGTTCCCCCCCTAACACACCTATGGCGGTACTCCCCACGACATAGGTGTGGCTGGCAAAGAAAGTGGTGGTGGGGTTTGAAAAATGTAGGGAGGGGCGTCTGGCAAAAAAGGGGGAGTGGGTATATATATGAAAGAATTATATTTGGGGAGAGGGGTAAGAAAAAATTCTCGAGAAGGGGGGGTTCGGCAAAAATAGTAGGGTTTTCGTTAAAAAATTGAAAAATCTACACATCTATGACTCCCCATCACATTTCTGGGGTTACCGTTAAATTTTCAAAGTTAACCCTCCCCCAACCAAAATTTCCAGTGAAACTTTGATCGGGGAGGAGTGTATCCCCTTCCCAAACTTTACGACACCGTCCCCAATTTTCCCCCAGAATTTTGACTTACCCTCTTGCCTCCTCCAACTTTTGGCTATCCTGCCTCCACGATGAACCCCCAGCACTTTTTGGTTTGCAAAAAATTGATTTTTAAAAGGGTTTCTCAAATCGCTTTATAACCGTGTAAAAACGCCTAAAACGCTAAAGCAAGCATGTTTTGACGAAAAAACGTTGAAATACAGAATATAGTGTTGTTATAGGCAACTTTTTGGATTTTCTGAGGTCCGGATTTTGGGGGGTGCACCGCCACTGAATATCTGGAGTCGACCACCTAAACCGAATTTCCAAAATTTACGGTGACCCCCTCCCAACCAAACTATGAGTCTCGGCCTCCGAGAAATCACGGTCTAGCCCACAACCCTGCCAATGTTGGAGCAAAATCTTGAAGGTGGGGTCTGCCAAATTTTGGGAGGTGGGGGTCAGTCTCTACAATTTCGAGGATGGGGTCGGGACTTTTCCATCTTGGGGGGAGGTGTCCACCCCTTCCCCCCTGTTGAAACTATGAGCAGAATCGATCGATCCAAATCAATCAAAAATCTTTCTCGGATTTTCGCGAAAAGTCACCTATATATAGGATAGGGTTATATATATATATATATATATAGTCAAGAGGGAAAAAACCCACTCGCCAATGCGCGAAAAAACCCACCCCCTGTGTGGGCTTACCGGTATGAGCTATCTAGGATTTTACTAGCCTATCTTGAAGAGCATCCAAAATAACCCTGGAGGGTGTATTATTGTCGCTCCCACTGCTTCCCAGCAAATTTTTTGGTACTTTGAAATTTTCGAAAATTTTGGTCCGTCCAAGTACTGAAATTTGGCAAACTTTGCATGGGCACCCTGAACTACTGGAAAGACTTAGACCAAAGCGGATTGTATGTATGTGTAGGGCATCTGTCTGGCTTTTTCCTACAGGGGGGGTAGGGGGGCCCCCAGAAATTCGCCCCCCCCCCCAGACTTGGGTCGCCCCCGCAGAATCGCCCCCCCAGGATTCGGGCCTTCCCCCCCAGAACTCTAAAATGCACGGAAAAATAGGGTTTTGAGGGTAAATTTTGAAACATTTTTCCGGCTTCGCCGGATTTTTTTACCCATTTTTAAGCATTTTTTGGCTATTTTAAGCTTAAATTTAAGTTAAAAATAGTTAATTTTTTAACTCAGCAGCAAAAAATAGCTATTTTTAGGCATTTTTAGGAAAATTTTTCTTCCCCCCCCCCAGAAATCCGAGCCCCCCCAGAAATTTTTGCCTAGGAAAAAGCCAGTCTGTTGCGCATCATGATGATACGTATATGCCACACTGCTCTAGCCCCTCCGGTGCGACCTGGGGGTGACCTAGAGTTGGCGGGAAAAAACCCACATGCGGGAAAACAACCCACTTTTCAAAATTGAAAATTTTTCTAAGCATTAGCAGGAAAGGTCAAACGAATACATAAATTTGTTTAATAGAGCCTATAGATTAAATTGGTGTAGGTTTTACCTGGGTTCGATCTGTTATGGGAGGTCCAGGGGGTCAAAATCGGACATGGTGCCATTTCAAGCCAAAATTTTTATTTGGCCAAAAATGCTTATTTTTGCCTTAAAATGGGTCTAGTTTGGCTCTAAATACAAGAAAAACACGTTTTCTATACGATAGGATGCTTAAACTGCCGAATATAAACAATTTTAAAAAATTTCCAGAATTTGCCTATGTTTATGTGTTAAACATACCAAATTTTCAAAAGTTACTATGACCTGAATTTTTCAACAAAAACTAATATATTTTGATGCAGTTGTACTAAAAACAACCCGCTCTTTCATTTGGAACGGTTAGAAATGCTCCTGGCAACTTGCCAAAAAAATTTTCGGGCTTGGTTTTTTCCCGCATATGGGTTTTTCCCCGCATTGGGTTTTTTCCCGCCAGTTTGGGACATTTTTTCTCACTAACGGCGCACCCTAGAGAGGTGTTCTATAGCTCATAAGAAAGCTTACGACTAGCAGCCTGTATAGTCAGTATTTCAATATCTCAAGCCAGTAAAAAGTTCTGGCCAAAAATCTGAAAAGTGGGTTTTTTCCCGCTTGACTGTACATAACTCGGGGTTGCTTTTGCTCATTCTGAATCTGCTGTCGAAATATTATTAATTAAAATAAAATATTAATTCTCACCGATTTTTCAAAAAGTCGCCACTACACTATACACAACAAGTAACAAAAATGCTCCGCACAAAAGGGGATAATATGTGTGTTGGGCCTATGTCTATCCTTTAAATTCCGGTTGAGAAAGGCATAAATCCGACACAGCAAAAGTTGCTCAGCTCTCTTAGGGCTTTCATTTGATACCAAATTTGACCGCTTTTGAAAAATTTTATTTTAGACCCAACATCGCCTAAATCCCCACCCCACCCCACCTCACCACAGCTCTACAGCCTGCAACCAGCTCTATAGACAAAGTTTTGAGAGGGCAGGTAGAGCCTACTATGGACCTCCAGGAAGCGGTTTTCGATTTGACCCTCCCGACGGCAAAGTGGAACCAGCCCAGCAAAATAGGTACGGCGGACGGCAAAAAGGATACCGGGAACTGGCTTATTTTTAGGCAAAAATTTATGGGGGGCTTCATGGGGGGGACCCCCCATCGATGGGGGGGCTGACCCAAAATGGGGGGGCATATTTTGGAAAACATTTTCGAATTTTTGCGGGTTTTTCGTGTAAAAATGTGTAAAAATCGCTAAAACATGAATAATTTTAAGTGGTTTTTAGGCTAAAATAGTTAAAATTTCGTTAAAAATCCGGCGAAGCCGGAAAAATTTTTGAAACTTTAGGGTAAAAACGGTAAAATTTGGCAATTTTTGTGGTTATGGGGGGGGGAGGTCGGAATTTATTGGGGGGGCATTTCATGGGGGCTCCTCGAATGGGGGGGGGGGGTCGCCGAATGGGGGGCGGCCCCCCACCCCCCCCCCCCAGTAAAAATAAGCCAGGGGAATGAGCTGGGCGCAACAGAAAACCCCTATAGACAAAGTTTTGAGAGGCCAGGTAGAGCCTACTATGGACCTCCAGGAAGCGGTTTTCGATTTGACCCTCCCGACGGCAAAGTGGAACCAGCCCAGCAAAATAGGTACGGCGGACGGCAAAAAGGATACCGGGAATGAGCTGGGCGCACCAGAAAACCCCTATAGACAAAGTTTTGAGAGGCCAGGTAGAGCCTTCTATGGACCTCCCGCAAGCAGTTTCCGACTTGACCCTCCCGACGGCAAAGTGGAACCAGCCCATAAAGATGGGTAGGTCTTACGGTAAAACTGACTGGGGGAATCGATTCCCCGTGCCAGAAAACCATTGTATGGAAGATTTGAGCTTTCACAGTTGAATAGACAGCGAGAAATTTCGATTTTTCATTTTTCGAATTTTCGCCATTTTTGACGGGCCACTGTGGTCGCTAAGGAAGTGATAGAGAAACGCAACTTGGACCGTTAGTTAGTTCAATATATGTAATTTCTGAATATAAAAAGAAATCAGCTCAGCTCGTAACGTTCGACCTGAGCGACGACCACAAAAATGGTCACTTTTCGCTCTGAGCCGAATTTGCGGCGCTGTGGCGCAGCTGCGGCGCAAAAAAAGTTGTGATTCTTAAATTCTTTAGAGGGTACTACTAGACCCCATAGCCCTTTAGGTTGGCCCACCGCTGCAGATCACGTGAAAGCGGCGAACATTATGCACAATACAACCATCAAATAGGAGAAACCGGAAAAATAACATCGCCGCCATAACCGGTCCGGGACGCAACTTTTTAACGGTAAGTGATAGCTGAAACTTCACTGACATACTACGTAAACTCGATGTGCTCTACAATTTGCGCATGAAATCTGCGCAGGATTTTGCGCAGCTTCTGCGCATACGTATATATGTATCATATGTCGTAGGTAAAAATGAAATTCAGGGAAATGTCATAATTCCCTAGCACTTGCCAGGTAAATGTGATATTTCAGTTCTCTCTAGAGAACCTTGATATGAACAAAGAATTTCACATTTCTCTGAAGACTGTTTAAGAGAAACTTGATATGGTCCTTCCTTTTGATGAAATTAAGAACTGAAGAAAAGAAACGTAATTATAAATTAGGACTTTACATTGCAGTATAATGACCAATGACCTCTCGTACCCCCGACCTTAATTGCAAGTGTGTTTCAATTATACCAATTTATAAGTTGACTTAATTTCGCTATATAATAGTTATGTGATATCTATAACAAGTTTCTGCAACAATTTTTGCAAATGTCAGCTAATCAGCGCTCAACAACTCCATATAAATCTTCTATAACTGATTCTAATTAAAGTTTCTTCTATTTAAATTTTTAAGTTTTTTAAAGGGCCGACCAAGGGGAACCAAAATATTTTTTGGCTCAGATTTTGGGTAAAAGTTGTATATTGAGGTTTTCAGTCTGATATCTGATATCCGTTTTTTGATTCAGCTTTTTGTTATATAGCTCAGTAGATGTATGTAAGTTTATACTGAGCTAACAAAAACCTGAATCAAAAAACGGATTTTAGATTCGTGCTCAGCATCCCGGAAAACCTCTATATACAAGTTTTGAACAAAATCGGAGGCAAAACTGTTTGGTTCCAATTGGTCCACTCTTAAAAATTTAACAATTTTAAATTATAAAAATTTTATTTCCAGTTAATCATTATTGTTCTTGCTGTTGCTGCCTTGCTGCTGTTACTAAACTTGCTTTTTTGCAAAAATAGTAAAAAGTGTACTATTAAAAGTTTTGTTTTCTTCAGCTATTAAAAGTTTGGCTAAGCTCTATCAAACACTACCGAATACCTGCAGTCCTCTTTCTGTGCATAGCACAGTCAGAGAGGTGTTGATAAAACCTTCTCTGGCTATGTTGCAGCACAGATAGAGCCGAGCTGGCTGTCCTTCTTGGACAACCAGGCAGGAGCTCCAGAGACTAGTTCTCTCTGGGTAAGAGCGCTCACAGCGCCCATTGGCTCTCTCCTGTTCGGACTAAGACTTCGGCCTTAGTGACTGCAGGCAGGCGTTTTTCATTATTTCTTTATGACTAATCGAATAGCTGTAATATTGAAATTCCTATTATAGAAATTTCTCTGTACAAAACAATAACAGTTTTCCCTAGCACGCTTCAGTGAAATTTGAAATGAAATGCAAGTCTTTGTCTGTATCAAGATTCTCTAGAGAGAACTGAAATATCACACTTACCTAGCAAGTGCTAGGGAATTATGATATTTCTCTGAATTTCATTTTTACTACGACATATATAGTTTGGCAGTTCCTGTCGAAATTTCGACTGCCGCAGAATCAGTCAGCGCCCCCAAGCACAAATTAACCTATGCGTCACGAAACGGGTGACGTTTCGCTAAAATCGGACTTCGGACACAATTTTGGGCGATTCAGATCGATCAATTCTGGCGTGTGGATTTTTTAGGATTTATTTATATTACTTGTTTCGTCAGGCATATGTAATGTCGTTTGTATTTGACGGGCTCAAAAGCGGATGGTTGTATCGTCAAACGAACGTTTTAAGAAGATGGAAACGTGCCTGGTATGTACGTATATACGTGTATATATATATATATATATATATATATATATTTATATGTCGTTTGTATATGTACGTATATATGTATATACTATATAATGTATATAAAGCGACCCCTGTAAGAAAAGCATAGAACAAGCCCAGTATCACAATATGAGTACTCGCCCTCGTCTGTAGTGACTGCGGTTTCAAATTCAAGAGTATCGTATTCGTAGGGATCGCGGCAGCGGCTGCTATGAGTGTTAACTTAAAGTCAAGTGACAGGGTAAAACAGATTATTTGCCCAAAAGAATATTCATAGTTGCCTGCAATTTCAAGCATTTTACATTTGTATATATAATGTTTGATTCTGCTATAGCGAAAGTTCTACAGACAGGGTTTTTTGCGCACAGACGCTTTACATATATATATGATGCATACGAGCATACGTATACTAATTTTGTAGGTTTGTGTTGTACAATGATGGTCGATTTATGTACTACGATTCAGAGAACGCCCCCCGCTCAGAGGACCTGATCAATCTCCCGCTGGAAGGAGTGGAGTTGGTTGGCTCGGATCTGTGCTCGGATGTGGAGACGGTCCCCGAGGGTTGTCAACGCGCTGGCCTGTTTCGTTTGGTGACCGGAAGTGGTAACAAGTTAGGTGTCATTTCATAATATTGTGTCCCAATTTTTTGACTGAACTGTTAGTGTTATATATCTGTTCTGTTCTGTTACACTGTTGTGTGCATGGACGTTGGCTTGTAGGACGGACGAATATCGGGAAATATTGGGAAGTAGTATACATATATTTTTGTCCAAAAATCGTGTAATTGAACACTTTTCTGGAATATATACGTATTTATACTTTTTGGCGGCTGTAACTTTACACCAAAATTTTGGACAAATTTTGCCAACTAGTCGGACCTTTTTCCAAATCGCATTCATTTGTTTCCACATACGTATTTTACGTTTCTGCGCCCCCAGATCTCCTTTTGCGCCATGTGTTAAATTTTATTTTTGGCATTATCTACGTAAGTATTAGTTGCATATTACATTTGTTGCAGTTATACTAATTTATTTACAAAAAACGCATGCACACCGACACCAGAAATATGCTGGTGCAAAATTTAACTCCGTTGGGTCCAAAATTGTCAAAAATGGAAATTCTTAAAAGTGACCAAATTAAGTATCCAATGAAAGCCCATGGTGGGACGAACCACGAACAAGTTTTGTCATTGGAGGACCCAGCGGACTGCGAAGCCAAAGAAAGGATCCCAACGGTCAGATATCGAAAATTTTCAAAAGCGGTCAATGTTCTCAACTGAAACGACAGAAACCAGCTTGGTGTACAGAATGGGGAATTTACTCGGGGAATAAAAATATAACAGAAACCAGGTTTATGTGCCGAATAAAATAATGAATCTACTCGGTGACTAAAATAATAGAAACCAGTTTTGTCGCCGTATAGGAAATTCCCTTCTTCCGCTCTATTCGCGCGAACTTTGAATCCTATTTTGTGAATGTGTTGATAAGATATGACGGAGAGCTTAAGATGTTTTCTTAAACACTGGAGTCGTAGTTTTCACTAACAGGGGGAATAAGCTGTCTTCGATGTGTTATCGCATTTATTGAGCATATTCGGATTTGTATGTTGTTGCAGAACTTTGTGTTTCGTTCTGATCTTGATGAGAAATGATGAAATCAGTAATAATATAAATTAAATGCTTTTGATTGCACATATGTATATTAGCACGAACACAATCGGCTACCAATTACCCGCGTTCCTGTTTCCTCATGAACGATGAATAGTTCGCGCGAATAGGGCGGAATGAGGGAATTCCCTTCTCGGTGACGAAGCTGGTTTCTGTCATTTTATCTGCTGAGAAATGGCATTTCCCGCTTGTTACATCTTTGCCCGTCGAGGGCGTTTTACCCCTCCAGTAAGTTTGCGATACTGTCAAATTCTTCCACATTTTGAACGCTTTCGGTTCTGTTATATAGCTGTCTGTCTGTAGGCGGCATTTTTATTGATTTTTCTTGATTCCAGAAAATGGACACTGTGCGCGGACACCGGAGACGAGGCCTATGCCTGGCTGCTCTCCCTGAGGGATGCCACTCTATCACCGCCGCCACCTCTTCCGTCCGGCCAGTATCCGTCGTACGGGCATCCGCCGGTCTATCTGTCCTATGGGGCGTCCGGGCCTGTCCACTATGATGAGTACGGTATGGCCTATGTCCCTCCCTACGGCGTGGTCCAGGGGAGCGGTGGGGCGGCGACACCACCTGGTCAGCAGCAGGTGATAGTGTTGGATCGTCGTTATGGTCCGCCGGCGCACTACTGTCACAATCACTGTCGCTACGGCTGCTGTGGCTATGGGGGCTACGGGGCGCCACTGGGTCTGGGTCTGGGCACGGGTCTGCTTCTGGGCTCGGCCATGATGTGGCCCTGGATGATGATGCCGTTCTGGTTCTGCTGAATCTGCCCCGGCTCGACTCGACTCCCACAATCGGTTTGTTGTCATCATACAGTTCCAATGGTTGAGAAAGGATAATGGCGAAAGCTGTTGACTTGTGTAGTAACTAAACACTCAAAGTATTTGCATATCTACGTATATACTCGATATATACTTATAATTTTTTATTTTGGACAGTTTTGCACACGTCTTTAATCAACCAGCCATTTATTTGTACTGTCTTATTTTTCAGCAACTGTTTAAGAAATGGGAGGGGGTACTTCATTACGAATAAAGTTTGCCAAAAACGGTTTTAACAGTTACACGAATAAAACATCTGTCAAAAATCGGAAAGCATAACTAAATTGAGCTAAAGACGTTTATTAATCTGAACTGAATGAAAATTCTTGAAAAAGCCAGGCGAATTCATAGTCGCAAAATGTTATGACATATATACTGGAAATTGAAATTATGAAGCTGGAGTTCCTTTCATACTTCATAACAATTGGAAAATTGTTTAGTTTCCTCCAGTAGTTCAGATGCATTTTATATAATAAGATAATTTATAGTGTTTGCTGCAAGATGAATAAACGATGGTTCCGAAAAAGTTGAAGGGAAGAAGATTGCATAAAATTTACTCTGTCCCTGTTTCCATTTACCTGTTATTTTATTAACTGTAGATGTAAGGTAAATATACGTACTGATAACTTTTAAGTCATGTAAAATATCTAAATTTTTCTGCTAACAAAACGATAAATTTAACCATATATGTAAGACATCGGGAAGTAAGCTAGTTTGGGAAGTCAAATTTTGGATTCAAGCACGATTTGTTAAAATAGCTAGTTTTCGCATATTCGCATTTTGATATTCATATCATATTCATACCCGATAGAAGGATTTAAGCATAATTGTGGCTTTTGGTTTCAGATTTAGTTTGTTACTTGTATGGTACCTGGATACCTGGAAAATACTCTGCGCAAATGGGCAGTTTGCTATTGTTGACACGTATAGTGTATTTAAAATATTTCAACCCTTGCAGGAAGCATTGTCCAGTTAGAGAAGGTAACTGCTTGCTGTCGGCTCAATTTTGTGTGGAGCATTTTCTGCACTTTTTGTACAATGTCTTATACTATATTTACTTGTGATAAAGGTGAACACTGGTATGTATAGTGCTTTTGTAAATTTGGTCAATAAAATTAATCTTTGATTTTGTGTTTCTTGACTTCTGGTTTTAGGAGTTAGCGCATAGGAATTATTTAGGAATTCTGACTAAATGAGAGAGCGTTCAAAATCTTTTTCAGATAAGCATTTCATGAAGGCAGCTGTATCAGTATTATGATTATCCGGATCTTAACGCTGGCTTCGGGCGAGTATTTGTCGATTCATCAATATCCGACGTGAACGTGTTAATTGCTGTATGTGTAGAATTGATCATTAACCGTAGAGCCCAATAAAGTACCTATACGCGTTTATAACATCGTCCAAAACAGGAGATATCGAAAACCTATATTCCGGGTTTGATTCGCAGAAAATCGACAATGTGCAATATTTTGAAAACCTTGCGGAATCAAGCTTGTTTTCGTCATGGAATAGAACTAGAGCTGCATATTTTTGCTTTTAACAATATTTTCACGAAATGCATCCAGTTTCCTGATTTTCGTGTTTTCTTTTCTGCATTTTCCTATCTTAACATTTACTTCACACAGTTTACTCACTCACAAGTTGAACAACTTTGGCAACACAACCTCTTGAAAATGCATTCAAGATCCAGAATTGCCGAAAACCGAGTTTTAAGCGGATTCTCCAGTCAACTACAATAGAGGTGTCATATTTTGAAAGTTCTTGACGTGCTGAAGAAATGTTACAATTACAACAGCCTCCCAGAAATCCGTACAGTTCCCGTATTTAGCGACGAAATCCTAGCTATGTCAAGAGTACATAATATTATAAGAGAATGAAACTCTTACATTAGCATGTACAAATCATGCTAGGTATGCTCGGTGCGTTAAGTAGGGGACCCCCCCCCCGACAGTCGGGGGGGGGGGTCCCACTTAGCACTAATCTGGGCTTACTCTAGGGATTTTTTCTTGGGGGGCCCCCCAAAGGTCCCAGGGGCAAGGAATTTTGGGGGGGCGAAAATTTTTCGAAAAATATGCTAAAAATAGCGCTGTTTTTCTGGCATATACTATAAAAGTTGATTTTTATAGCAAAAATAAACAGATTTAGTGTTGAAAAGGGCAAAAAGTGAGTAAAAATGTCCAGCGAAGCCAAAATTTTTGAAAATTTGGCCTCTGAGCGATTTTTCAGGGCAAAATTTGGTACCAAAAGGGGCACCCACTTTATTGGGGGGGGCGATTTTTGGGGGGGAACGATTTTTGGGGGGGGAAGGGTGTTTATGGGGGAGCCCACCCCCCACTAGAATAAGCCCAGCTAATTACACGCTTTCATATAAGCGTGTGTCTGTTCGCTGATTCGCCCATTAGCCTAACGCTTACTGTAGGTAATTTATTAGTAATTTAATTAATTATAACTTTAATTAGCGTACTGCAATTAAGAAACTAATTCGACTATATACTTTGTAGCATTTTTTCTGCTCTTTTCAACGATATAAAAATTGTTGCAGATTACATTCCTTCGAATTTTTGTATTATCAAGAGAACATAATAACTAAGAGTGTGACAAGCGTCACATTCTTATAGTTATCAAGCGAAAAACATCATCTGCACAACGGCTGACCCCCCCACAACTGAGTATGTGCACTTCAAATATTTTTGCCCGCTATGCCTACGTTCTAAAGCTCAAAAACACAACTAGTCAGTTGGTTCAATGTGCGTCTGTAGCGAGCTTTAGAACTAGCATACGGAAAAATATTTGAATCAATACTCAGTTGTGGTCGCTTATTTACAATGATGTTTCTCGCTTGATAACTAAGAGCGGGACGCTTGTCACACTCTTAGTTATTATGTACTCTTGGTATTATGCAACAATTTTTATATCGTTGAAAAGAGCAGAAAAAATGCAACAAAGTTGTCGAATTAGTTTTTTAATTGCATTACGCTAATTAAAGTTATAATTAATTACAGGACTCATACTCTTCCTACTTTTTCTACTTTTTTCCTAATTTTTCTTCATTCCTACTTTTTTCCTACTTTTTGCTAAAAATTCCTACTTTTTCCTCTTCTAAACAATCAAAAACGTTCAATGTCCTAACTCTAAATCACTGATCAAAATTCGCGCCTTGCGTATATATATCTCACCCCTATTTTGTATTTAAAACGAAATGATTCTTATATCTCACAAACGCTCAAATACTACCGTAAAATATATATATATATATATATATATATATATATATATATATATATATATATATATATATATATATATATATATATATATATTCTAACCAAATATAATTCTTTCTATCTTTAAATTCCCATGCTATCAAAATCCGCTTCCAATTATATACATTACTACCACAATATTCAAAAAATTCTCCTCACCAATTCTACACACCACATTCAACTTTAAACTCTATTAAATCCTTATCTTGCCGCTTTTCGCTTACTTATATCGCACTCGCTCATCCAAAATCATAATTCAACCCCTTGTCCGCTTCCTCATTAATCAAAATTATTATTTACAAAAATAAACAATCTCAAATAAAATAACATCATAAATCAATCTCTAATCCAACATATAAATTCATTCACTATATCTCCCATAATTCAACAATTCCCTATCCCCTCCCTCCCCCCCCTCCCCCCTCTCCTCTCCCCCCCCCCCCCCTCCCCCCCTCCTCCTCCCCCCCCCTCCCCCCCCTCTCCCCCCTTCCCCTCCCTCCTCCCCCCCCCCCTCCCCCCCCCTCTCCCCCCCTCCTCCCCCCCTCTCTCTTCTCTATATATATCTACTATACTATATAAAATCTATATATATATATCTCATACTATCTATATAATTCATATCTATCTATATAAATATATATCCTCAAATTTTCTCCATTCCTCTTTTCAATTCTCTTTTTCATTCCTTTTTTCCTCTTTTTCTCTTTTTCAATTCCTACATTTTCCCTACTTTTTTGATTTTCAGTAGTATGAGGCCTGTAATTAAAATTACTAATAAATTACCACTATTAGCTAATGACGAATCACGACAGACACACACTTATATAAAGCGTGTATTAGCCTATGGGACCCCCGCCCCCCCCCCCCCCCCCCGAGGCTTTCGGGGGGGGGGGTCCCACAACCACCGACATACCTAGCATGATTTGCACATGCCAGTATAAGAGTTTCTTACTCTTATATTATGTACTCTTGGCTACATGACTAAATCCGGCTTTCGTAAATTCCGGGAATTTGGTGCAGTTTCGGACTAAGATTTGTTTTGTGCATCGCAAGCTTTCAAACAATGCCTGACTGCAGTACGGGAGGCTCGTGGTTCCATTCCAGCGGAACCAAATCTTTACACAATGGGAAACCAAACTTTGTTTTGACTTTTAACACGGGTGCTCTCGAAAGTTTTCGTGGATAGAAGTCCAGACAAAGATTTGGGCTGAAACGAGCTGTGAAGTGTGATCACGTCAGAAATTGTTTTGAAGAAAAATTTTGAGTTTTAATGTCCTACTATTGAGAATAACGTAATACAATATCAAAATCACTGTATCGTTTTGACTGTATCTTTCTCACTCTTATTGAGAATAACGTGTTTTGCGTCACAAAGAACTTTTGAGTTTTCATGTTCTATATATTGGGAATAACATATGTCTGTCTGCGTCACAAAGAACTCCAACAAAATTAGGGGGCGCCCGGGATTGAACCGGGGACCTCTCGATCTGCAGTCGAATGCTCTACCACTGAGCTACACCCCCCTTGTCTTTGCTCTCTACTAAAACCAGTTTTAGACCTGCCTTTCTCCTTTGCGCTGTATTGACTTCATTCTCTGTCGGTAGCTATCTTCAAAGGCTAAACCAGCGCTTTACACACTGAGAAAGCATGTATACGCGTTGGAGAAAATGTGACGTTGATAAACATAAACTGGCTTTATTGCTGAAGTCATCAAGCGAAGGTGGTGTAGTGGTTAACATAGCTGCCTTCCAAGCAGTTGTCCCGGGTTCGATTCCCGGCCTTCGCAATTTTTTTGAATTTTTTGATTTTTTTGATTTTGTAATTGTTGCCTTCGTTACTCATTTTTATTGTACAGAATGGTGGAACAAATTACAGAGCATGATGAATTGATGTTTAATTTTCACTGGGCGCAGAATGGTTGTACAGTACAGTTCAGGTCGGCAGTTCCAATTCCATTGTGTCGAAGTTTGGATGATTTTACAGGCCTTTTGGCTGCTCAGCATCAAGTACCTCCTTTTGTACTGAAAGGTGTGTAGCGACTTTCATTTGGCACGTTACAACGTATCCTAATTTTTCAGGACAATTGTTTTTTCTGTACTTTTAAATTTGTATGATTAGTTTGTACTTTGTATCTTGTACTTGTTGTATTATGGGGGGGCGCGGGGTGTAAAAGGCTCAGCGCGGCCCTTAGAGACCCGTTCGAGCACCGTGCCAGCTAAATACTCAACAAAACTAGACAAATTTGGTATCGTTGGAATCTACACAATGAGTACAACAAGTTGCAAAAAAGTTTTGGTCAAAATTCTCAACTTTGAAAATTTTCGCTTCCGGACAAGTTAGGTCCGTTTGTTTTTTTTTCTGTGTAAGTCACGCTTGGAAAAATGCAATTTTGTGCGGAGGTGTTTGAAAGATGTGGACGTTTTCAGCCTTGGAAAGGTTTATATTTTCTGAATGCCGATATGGTCCCATGTACCTCGTCCCATGTATATATATTGAAATTCGTTGACAAAGCCCACTCACTCCCATTTTCTTGTTCAGCCTTTTTGGGACTGAGAATGAGCAGAGGGAGAGGAAATTGCTTTACTATGAAGCTCAGCATTACATTTGAACATTTGATGACTTCAATTCCTTCTTAAAATATAGCAAAATAGATAGCTTGAAAGTTCTTAAAATTTTGGTATCCGGAAGCCCTGTGTAAACTTTGCTCTCTCAGTAGAAATGAGCTTTTCGGTTCGTCGGACCGGGCCGGGCCTACACGACTTCTGTTAGTAAGCGGGGAGGGCCGGACCAAAAATTTAATTAACTGCGGGCTTAATTATTAATATTTAATTATTTAATTTATTAACTGCGGGCCGAAACGGGCCGATCGACTCTGAGAATATATTGTAAAAGCACTAAAAGTAGCTGAACATTTACTCATTTTACTTGTATTATAGCAAAACTTTAACATTTTGTAGTATAGCTTCGTGTTTCCTCCATATTCCGTGGCAAGTCGCTCCGAGCAAAAATTTGGAGCGGACCGGACCGGGCCGGGCGAAGCCGAAAAATCCGGCTCGTGTTCATCTCTGCCACTTAGTTTTATCAGGAATTTATAATAGGAAGTGTAAGACACTCTGCTCTTCCTAAATAGAATAAGCTTGCAAGATGCTCGAAACATTAAGGTCGAAATCTCGGGGGGGGGGGCTTCTCAGCGTGTAAACATACAACGCTGACATTTTTCAAAACGGATTTCGACAAATTAAATACTATAACTTGAGCTAGAAAAATCGTATAGCAACAATTTTTATATCATTAAGTTGCATAGAACGAGATCTTTTTAACGATATAAAAATTATGTAGTTGGGTTCAGGCAATCTCTCATAAATTCGGTAACAACATAAGGCATTTCGAAGAAATGATGAAATTCCCAGAATCTTCGTGGCAAGGATGCTTTATTGCCGGTTTTGTAAGAGATTGCCAAAACCGAACTATATAATTTTTATATCGTTAAAAAGATCTCGTTCTGCGCAACATAATGATATCAAAATTATTGCTGTACGATTTTCCTAGCTCAACCTCTAAACTCTTAGTTTTATGTATCCCTTCTCAGGGAATTCTTGAATTGGGGGGGGAAGCCAAATGTTCTGGGCCGGGGAGAATTTCCGTGGATCTATTTCGCTCTCGCTCAAGGACCCTATTAACTTCAGTGTCAAGGCTTGTCTGTTAATTTTTCAACATGTGTCACAACTGTTTCCTCGATTTTGTAATATATACAATAATGTTTTCGGGATTGTCCTGAACTGAACTGTACATAAGCATTTCACAATTTCTCTCACAGTTTTCTTTTCTCCTCTTGTTTAGATCTCAAGCAATCCCTGTCGAGCTTTGTCGAATCGGAAACCAGGAAATTCTATGCGGATTCTGCTGATTCTGTTGTCCGAGATTTCTTGGCCGATCCAGACAGTTTTTCCAGCATTCTGAAGGAATGGAGTCATGCAGTAAAACTTTAGATGTTTTGAGCGTGTTATTTGCTTCTAGGTTTTTCTATTTCATTGTTTTGGAGTTTATCAGGCATTCCTGATTGGTTTATATATCATGTCATTTTACAAACATTCCTAAGCTGTACTTAGAGTACTCAAAATTTGAAATATATAAACCTTTACGAAGATTGTAAAATCAACTCAAGCCTTTTTCATTATTACTGCTGTCACTGTAGGATAAGTCCAAGTTTTTAATGGATTATTTCGCAGTTTGTCAATCTATTGTATTATGTTTTCAGGACTCGTCCACCAGACATGGAACGGGGTCCGAATCAGGGGGTCCGGTCATGGATTCCGGGAATTCGGGAGACGCCGCCTTTCGAAGTGTCTATCAAAGTCTTCTCCTGGGAGATCCGAAAGTGGTCACTCAGATCCTGAAAAAGGAACAGCAGTTGGCGGCGACCATGCGAGACTTGGTGGATCGCAGAGACGTCGAACTCTCTGGTCTACAGAAGGAGTAAGAACGGCAGTTTTCTAACTTACGCTAGTTCCTGGGTTTTTTTTCCGAATTTCCCTGGAGGGAGGGAACTTTTGTTGTTCTAGAGCTCTATGTATCTAAATGCTAATTCCAGTGGCTGCTGAGTGGGTAGAGCGTCCTCCACTCTTCCAGTCGACGGTTGCCGTTTCGATACCCGCCAGCGGAACTTGCACATTTTCTTATTCGATATTTTCTTTCCTTCTTTCTTTCTTTCTTCTTTCAGTCTAGCTAACGTGCAGTTTGATGAGTGTTTCCTTTGTCTTCTGTTCGCATTTCGATTCCCCTACTCGTTCTGTTCCAGTGGTGTGAGATTTTTTCTTTATTTTAGGATGCTGGAAACGGTGAGCATTGTGAAGGAACAGTGCTCCGAAGATGATGTCAATGAGATGACTACGGAACATTTCAGACGAGTTAATGTACGTACGTAACGGAACAGTTGGAATATTTGGTGTTCCTGCTTAGTGCTTGCTACCTTGGCTTAGATGAAACTTTTTAATGGAAAATGATGTGTTCAACTCTTTTGTAGTTTATCAACTGTCAGTCAGTAGTGTGACTTTATTTGAGCGTTACCGGATGTAGGTAATTTAGGAACTGGAAGCGGAATATGATGCCAAAATAGCTTCACTTTTGGAGGCCCAGCGGCTGGAGTTCCATTCTTTGATCATGAAATTGGGCGAAAGCCAGCTGCTTCCACAGGACTGCCAGGATCCCGCCATCATACAACAATCTAGAGATAGGTAATATCATAATAGCCACCCACCATTTCTGGAAACTGGCATTATAGCATTACTCCTGCACATTTCTAAAGACGTCACTGCAGTTTAGACACGAATTTAAGCTTAAGCTTGACTGGGTGGCTCAGTCGGTAGAGCGTTGGCCATCGGATCACCAAAGATTGCGGGTTGAATCTCCACCTCAAGCCCGAATGTCTCGGGTCGGAGCGGAGGTGCTGCAGTGGCAATTATTTCTTTCAATTCTTTCGTAGCCTTTCTCACTTTTCACACCATGTAATTGTTTTACTAGGCTTATAAATATGCATACACGTTTAGTGGGGGTTGGTGCTGCCCTCGCCCCCCTACTGGGGCATTCTTTTACCCTGGTAGACGTACCTTGAAGCGGTCAATATGAACAAATTTTGCTCAAAATATCAAAATTGTTCCACTGTTATTTCTCCGTTTTTGTCCACTTTTCTGTATTTCTTCATTATAATGCAGCAATAATGTTTTACCACGTTTTCGGTTTTGGTTTTTCCTACTAGAGTGAGAGTGAGGGAGCGGGGGAGGAGAGGGCAAGGCTATTCTCCGACTTGTTACACCACATTTGTCGTCTTAAAGGGGGGTCCAAATTTTGGTCATTTTTTCGACTTTTCCGATCTCGCTGATTTTTGCATATTTTATGGTCCAAACGGTATATTTTAACAAGATTTTAAAATCTTAAAAAATAAAGTCGTAAGTGGAACGGTTGTCGAGTAATTTCCCTTCAAAGTTGAGGTTTCATGTGTTAAACATAGGAAACTAAGAAAGTTTCACTTTTCTGGTCTCGTGTCAAAAAATCTGGTATCATTAGAAAGGCCTGGGTAAGTACTGTGATTTGTTGGAATTAGAATTTTTATTTAGGCTTTTAAAATTTTTTAATTAATTTTTGAAGATTTGAAATTTGAAGCCGATACCAAACAAGACTGGCTTGCACTGCCCAGTTTCGAGATTTTTTGACCCTAGACCAAAAAAGTGAAACTTTCTTAGTTTCACATGAGACCTCAACTTTGAGGTGAAATTACTCGACAACAGTTCCACTTAGGTCTTTAATTTTAAAAAACTCTTTAAAATATACCGTTTGGACCATAAAATATGTAAAAATCAGCGAGATCAGAGAAAGTCGAAAAATGACAAAATTTGGACCCCCCCCCTTTAAGTAAATTTAGCTTCAATGTGCTAACGTTCAAAAAGTGCCAGCTATGTATTTATGAGAATACATGTCTGCCCTGATTTGAGCTTGTTCATTTTGGTTTTTATTTCAGTGTTCTCAGCATTGCACGGGAGCGAGGGGAAACAATATCAAGCTTGTCCCTGCTGAGACCCAAACTGGAGGAAAGCTTCACTATACATTTAGGTACACAACTCATGCTAATCTAATACGTATGTTATGTCGAACTTTTATTTTGGGGTTTCTCCAAAGCCGGATCAGTTTCAAATTTTGTCATGAATTTTAAGCCGTTTTATTCACCTGTTATTGACCTAACACCTTCCTACTGCTCCTCAGCACAGCATGTCTCTTATGTTTGCTCAGCAGTGGTTTCGAGCACAAATTTTGTTTGTTAAACGTGCATTCTACCGCGAATGCATGTGTGGCGTGCTATGGTTTAAGATAGGCAGTGCTGCATGATTTCTGTATGGATTTCTCCTATGTATTTTAAGTACTACGTCTAACATCCTGTGATTGTGATTTTTATTGTTAACGCGACAGTGTTGTGTGTTTAGGTGCACAGATGAAGACAATGCATAATCTGAGACTGGTTGCCGTTAGTCCTCTAGACTATTGTCAGCATCCAAAAAGGTGCAGGTTTTTTTAAAGTTTAATTTTTTAACATAACAGCTTTGTCTCTAACATTTCAATTAATTGCAACTATCAAGATATTTTTAGGGATTTTTCATGGGGGGGGGAGAAGGGAAGGTTTTTTGCAAAAATGAGCGAAAATTTTGTATTTTTGGCATATTTTGCATGGTCAAACGTTAAACATTCTCAAAATGCCTGGATTTCGGCTAAACGTGAACATTTTCAGGCAAACATCTCAGGCAACGCCGGAAAATTTTTGAAAATTTGCCTACTCTCTGGCAAACGTTTGGGCTCCATAAAGGTCCCGGTAGTGGGGCGATTTCGGGGATCCCCCTCCCTTTAACAAATACTCTGACTGTAAGTTGAAGGCCGTATCATTTCCCCATCGTATTTTGACGTATTGGGTTATTGTTAGGATGTGTCTGTTTAGTGGCTACGATATCTCAGAACGCCTTCAGATGGCCCTGAGCCTGTACAGCGACGCGCTCTCTGGTATTGTACTTCTGGTCAATTCAAAACCTCTCTATCATACCAATACCAGATCTCGTACGTGAGGGAGCTTTTCCAGTTGATTTGAGTATTTGTTTTGGTTAAATGTGTTTGCCAACCGAGCCTATAGGAAAGATGACTTAGAATTGAGCCCAACTTGAAGTAGTGTAGATTTACTGCGTCCAAAGGTTTTTCGTTTTTGGATTTTTGTGAGTTTCAAGTTTCCTCGTCAAACAAGTCCATGCAATTCTAGCCGTCTGCAGGGAAAATTTCCTTTCCTTAGTCCCTTGGCTCCTAGTCGGGATAGCTCACATTTTGGGAAAACTACAACGATTGCTTTGCTGTTTTAACTCAGAGAGATCGTAAACATGCCTGCATCAAGTTGTAGCTTGACTGGTGAGTCTGGGTCTTCCAAGGAAAGGAAATGGGCCATGAGGGGCTCTGCACAAAATATATACGTTTGTGCCGCGTTTCAAAAGATCCTCCTAAGCCTTAGGAAGGCTTTCAAGTTAAGATTGCGCGATTCACTTAGGAGAATTGGGTTTCAGCAGTTTCTCCTAAGCTAGGAATGCTCTCCACCATGCCTAACTGTTCTCCTAAGTTAAGGGCAGCCAGCACCCTCTAAACTTAGTTCTTTTGAAACGGGTTTACGATGACTCCTAACTCCCTCCTAGACAACCCTCTAAGCTTTTGCAGGAGAACCTTTTGCAGCGTGGTCCTGGTTTGTCAAACACTGTACTGTACTCTTGACTGTACTAAATGAATGTTTCTGGCCAAAACTACAAGAATACAACAATACATACAATACTACACACAGCAGTGTGCCTTTTTGTTGTTTGCTTTTGCTAGGATTTGCTCAGATTTGTCAGGAGTCGGCAGAGCTGCAGTTCGACGACTTGGCGTCCCAGCTGGCCGAGATTGAGTCAGATCTGGCCCGGGCCGCGGAGTGTCGCCAGGTCATGCGGGCCGCTGAAGGCGACGACTCCGCCAAGTTGGTCTCCTTTGATCCTGCCGACGACACCAAAACGGTAGGGTGAAAAAGAGGATTGGAATTTCGCCGACAGCATATACGTACCCACAGAGGGATGTATGTATGTAGTTTTAATCTTTTTTTCTCCTGTAGACTACCAGATCTGTTATGGGGACTCAGCACAGTCTTGATAAGAAAGGATGTTGGGATCTCTGAACAACCTCTTCTTATGAACAGTGACTGCAGCAGAACTCTGCTTAATTGCAGTAGGATTTTGAAATTAAGGTTTGCATTCTGCCGGCCAAGCCCAGCGTCCACTGGAATGAGGTGGCTGCAAAAATTAAACTAAAGTATAGACTAATTAGAGTTAATTGTTAGTTGGTGCAATTGCGCTGCCTCTATGGTTTAGAGTCCCACATCACTGCAGACTGGAGACGTGTATGTGACCAGGCACTCCAACCTCTCTCGAACCCATGTGGTCTTTCATCTGGTCGAGGATGATCAACTGCGAACCAAGGATATCCACAGTCGGTATGTGGCTGGGATAAACTGCCAGTCTTTTAAGAACTGGACCAAATGCGGATTATCGGTTCTGTTTAGCTCCTTCAGATGCATGATTTTTATCGTTCGTTCTGATAGTACTTTTTGTCTAAAGTCTCTTGGGGGAACTGGATTACCAGTAGTCCTGGGTGCTACCAACGTCTCTCTACGTAGTACACGGCACCTAAAGGAATGTTTTGTAGGTGTGAAGCTACATAGGGTGTTTTAGACTAATCATAATCTTTTTAGGGCTTTTCCTCTTTTCTCCTACTCTTAGTTTCTTTTTTATTTTCAGACATCGATGTGTGAATGGTCTGCGAAACATTGTTCGCCTGGCCTCTCGCTACGGCTTACGCAATCTCTCTATTCCATTACTTCTCGTGCAACAGATGGGAGAGGTCCGTCCGTGCGCTTTCCTTCCTCTGATATATGTTTACAAAAGACAAACTGGAAAATTGCAAAACATTACTAAAAATCTGAATTTTCGGAAGGACCACCACAGTCTTGTTAGATTAATCTCGTTTCTTTTCTTTGTTTGTCTGTTTCAGGAGATGACGATTCCCTGGTGCCTGAAGCGGGCGGAGTTGGTCTTCAAGTGTGTCAAGGGATTCATGATGGAGTCTTTTTCGGTGAGCAGCGGCTTCGGCTCCTCCCCTTCGCAGGAGACCACGGTTCAATTCCTCGTCCCGCCCCAAATCTCCCCGGAACTATTTGCTCAGTTGGCCGAAATGTTGCCTCAGATCTTTCACATTGCGGCGCCTGTTGGTGACTACTGAAATTTCTGGATGGATAGACTATTCTATTTATTGAACACTACGGTGATATTTATAATTATGCATTTGTCTATTTGTTGTTATGAAATTATATAATATATAGTTAATAAGCATTCATGCATTGTACTTATCTAATATGGATATTGTTGATCGCTCCGCTTATATCTCAGCTTAAGCAGTCTGTCTGCTTTGCTGACTGTATTTCGAACAGGAGGATTCCGTTTTTCGTTTTAGTACTTTTGTGCCCGTTGTTGTCGAAATTTGTTATTTTCACATCATAAAAAAGAGATTATACTGAACAGGTATGCTGTACAGTCGATTGCACCAAAAGACCAAAACAGTAACAATAAGAATAGGAGTAGATTAAGAGCGTTGCACCAAACTTATTGCGGAATAAAATAGCAATAAAATGCTAATAAATGCTTTATTTGTTCTTATTCCTACTCTTTCCCAAGACCAGGTTTAAGCCCAAATTTTGAAAGATTTCTAGAATTTTTGCCCTATTTTCTCAACCTGTGCCATTCGAAGCAAACCTTCCATATTATACGTTCATGTCTGCTGTAAGTTAGGCAAAGGAAATTCATCGCACTTGCATTTTATAATTGATTCAAAAAGAATTAGCATTCTTTCAAAATTAATTCCTCAACTCGTCACTTTTTGTTCTGCCTGGAGGCAGAACTGCTTACACGGAAGATGGATAGGAATAGCACTGTATTACAATTCGCAAAGCAAGCTTCGCCTATCCTTAGCATTGGTCTAGTATAGTTGTGAGCTCATTTTTTTAACCAAAGGGGGCCTGCTATGTGGTAATAGGAAATTTAAACATTTTGATTTGTTGTTTTTATTTTTTAATTTTCGCATTCTATGCATATTTGCGCATTGCGTTGTTTGTACATTTGCTAATTTTCTTTACTTTCTACACACTATTCCCCCTCACTTAAGCTAAATTTCAATAGTGCAAATATTTTCAATGCACCCCCTCTCAACTTCGTCTATTGAAACAGTTTTACAGATGTCACCATTTATGCAAATGAGGTCGGCAGATATTAGAACAGTTCACAAGTATCCAGCTAGGCGACTGGTTGCATCTGAAAAATGCTTTTTACAGCTGAAGAAAAAGTAGAACGTTGCGAAAATTGTCACCTATACTAAACTCTAAAAAAACTGTTTTTGATTCTTCCTTTTTCGCAATTCCAAAGAATTAATCCGACCCTGTCAATCATACTTGGACTGAATAGTTTATTCATAAAATATAAGTAAATTCAGGACCAAGGAGCCGAATTAGCTAAACATAAGGCATCGCTTAGCTAGCGATTGATAATGGCCCCTTATCATTGATTTTTGAACTCTGCAGAGCAGAACATAAAGAACTAACTGAGAAAGTTTTTTTAGCCAAAAATTCGTTCAGGGCCTATTTCGTAAATCTGCAGATAACATCGATGCAACTAATCTCTTATAATTAAAATGGCTGCATCTACAACCCGTTTAGGTTCAAAGCTTGATAGTTCAATTTCAATTTTCATATTAATTTTATCTCCTCAAAGCGAGGTTGAAACAAAAAAGTTAGTTCTGCTGACCTAAAATATACAGCTGGTCTAGAATAGTTGAAAACCGACAAAGTCATTTGGGAAGGTTCGTTTTATTTTGCCAAAAATATGAGATCAAGAACGGAGAGCTAATTTTGACTGCTTGACTGACTGTGTACTAAAGCTAAAAATGCTGAGGCAAAATCATCAATTGCTGCGCTAAATTAAATATTACGTTTTAAAATCTCAGTCGCAGAACCACACCCCTTTTAGGGGTCAGCTTGTTTTAAATACAAGAAAGGCAAGTTGACACAATCCTTGACAATTTCTGTTTGCTTCTGCAGTGCTTCTGCGTAAATGCAACCAGCAAACCTTACTGTTGTTACCACATATTTAGAGTTCAGTTCGTTGCTTGTTGAAGTTAAGATAATAATAATAAAGAAAGGGCTAAAATCAAAATAAGAATAGGAATATATAAATTCAAAAGAACGTGACAAAACATGCTATAATCCGATTGGCTGAGCATGGCGTTTGGCATCGTTTGATTGGATAAATGAAAATAAGAATAGATTACCTATTCTTATTTTAGTTTGATAATCAAATAATATTAGGTCAGCCAATCGTATTCTTGTTTGGTGCAACGGAAAATCCGGATAAAATGAGAAAATGAATAGCTATTCCGGAATAACTTTTTCCCTGAATAGCTAATCCTATTTATTTGATGCAATCGGCCAATAGAAGGGAACCTTTCATAGTTTTTCGGAAGCAATCAGCTGTAGTAAAGTAAATTAGGTAATTTATTTGCAGTTGCTAAGTTTGGTTATGTCTATATTCCGTTTGGTTGTCTTTCCATTCGTACATAGGAAAGAAGGGTTTCGGTTTTGTGCTTTTTTCTTTGCTGAAAACACTGAAACATTTTTGCGTTGGTGGTTTCAACAGTTTAATGTAAACCCTGTCGTATAAACGCGTAATATCGCAATAAAGTGTGGTACGGTTATATAATTTTTACTAGGATTGTAATAAGGGAATAGTTGCTTGGACACCTAGTGTTTACCCTGGCGGGCTGAAGTAACCAGGCCAATACGTGATATTATCTGTTTTACGTAATCAGGAGTAGCCGCATGCATTATTTAGTGTAAAAAACGTTGCAAAATGTACCAAAAATAGGGCAAACTGGTATTGGCCGGTTGACAAAACCGACCGGGCAACAATACCGCCTTCAACTCCACGCATACTATCTTAGCGCTAGAAGATTCATGAGCTATGAGCTTGACTTTTTTAGATTTGTTTTCAGCAGTGGTTTTCTCATTGCCGATTTGTTCACAAAGGCATAGTTCTGCTATAATGTAGAAATTATTTTCTGAAAGCTGTGACCCCATGATTTATTTGTATCCGCTAACAAGTAACAACACGTAGTAGGGTATCTTCTGATCTCGAAGTTCTACTTTTACTCGTGATAAATTTTCTGCATAAATTCTAATCAGCAGTGATTTTTGACACGAGTCTTTCCGTTTCAGTATGACCGGAGCAGGACAAGGCTGATGATCTGGGTGACCGAGAAAGCGATGATCTCCACGAAGCTGATCACAGAAGCTCCACTTAGGATGTCCATGGTCCCGGCTATGTTGGATAGCAATAGGGCGGTCTAGAACATGTGTCTCTTTTAGAAGCCTTTAGAAAAGGTAGACGAATCACTATTATTGATGATAAGTACAAGCTTACACTGCAAGCATAATGCTTTTCAAGGTGATTGCTCACCGTTGGAAAGATCTTGGGAGCGGTCACCCCTAAACCTGCTCCTAACCCGTGCTGCGGGGTTGGCAAAATGACGAGTAGTCCTATAAAAACTGGAGGTTTCTATTGTAAAAACCACGAGCTCAGTCTAGTGTTAAAGATGGCAGAAAGTGGTAAAAAAGGTGCGGAGTTTCCTGGTATTTACTGCAAGACGTGTGATGGGTCACTGATTTTACAAATGCTGACAATTGAAGCGATAACTAACATGAGCCAAGGATAGCTGGTGACAGAGCGGACGAAGAAAGCATGATGTCTTGTGTGCACCTGAGACACGAAAAATGAGATCTCGGAGGAAATTTTAAAGCCTCACTCAACCTTCAATTATTGAAAGTGTTGTCCATCAATCAATGAACGCCATGGATAACTGCTAACTCATCGCAAGAGAATTTGTGGCAAAAAAATTCCTAAGCCACCGAAAATTAGTTAAGGATGAGCAGCTGTACACGTTCACGTGCAATTGCCTAGGTCCGCTACCTACCGTATAGGCCGGCACTTCTGAAAATTGAAGAAAGTATGACCGTTGCAGGAATATATTAATTTCGGCTAGTTCTCCAGCTCCTCTAAAGCACTTGGTAAATCGTAACACACACACACATATATATATAATATATATATATATATATATATATATATATATATATATATATATATATATATATATATATATATATATATATATATATATATATACATAGAGAGGTTGTCTTCAGTGATTGGACTAGAACTAGAATTAAGTTAAACTTTAAGTTTGCTTAAAACGATAAGGGACACAATAGGCATTAACAATTTCTCTAATTATAATATTAAAGTATATAACCAACGCAAAGGGCGGCCGCCTTTCAGGTGAGAGCTACCAGGGAACCTTTATTACGGTTAAAGTAATAGACGTACTGATAGCCTTGGAGAACACCTCGGATAATTCCAGAAGCAATTATTCAGTGTCAGCTTTCCCCTTCCCAGGAAAGTTTAAAAGCAGCTGATACTACCCCTAAACGGAGCACTTACTGGGGCGAGGTGGCCGAAAAAACCCAACGCAAGCAATATTTTCTTATTCTAGCACACTAGTTGGCAGCCTTACCGAGTCCCATTCAGCAATGTCGCTCTCTGAAATAAGAATGAGCAATTGTGTATGCACAGCTTCATGTATGTATAACCAGGGATTTATAATACGAAGCGTAAGACACTCAGCGCTAGTGTTTGAGGCCGGCCGGGGTTTCACCGGCCGGCCGCCGGCCGGCCGGCGGCCGGTGAGTCCGTAGGCCGGCCGGTGACCGACCGGCCGGCCGGCTACCGGCCTAGAGCGGTTTGCAGTGCAGTTATTATAACTGCTAAGATATTTTTTTCGGACGTTATCTTAGAAAAATAACACAGCATAGCATAGAAAATTAGCATAACTAGATTTGGAGTTCATTTTAAGCTTAGTTGCTCTATTTTGTAAATTTCTGATTGGTGATTTGTAGCCCAGCCGGCGGCCGGCCGGTCGGCCGGTCGGCCGTTAGCCGGCCGGCCTCACCGGCCGCCGGCCGGCCGGCGAGCAAAAGTCGTCGGCCGGCGGCCGGCCGATGTACTTTCACATAGGCTTTATTGGTGCCCTTCAATCTTCAATCCTTACAGTAGTGTGTTAAGAACTAGAGCAAACTGGTCAGATCAGGGTACCTTGGGAAGAGTAGTTCTAGTTATGTCGTAGTAGCGCAATCTATAATACATAGAGATCATTTATTGAGGTAGTCAACTATAGTTTGCCAAACATTACTTGCATGGCCAAAGTCGCCAGGCATACATTGCCGACCAAGGCTTAAATGTTAAACTCGTTTTGGCGTTAACTGTGCCCTCTTCATAAAGTCCACTGGCTTCATAAGAAGACTGCATCTACTGCTATCTTTTCCTTGATTTCACTTCTTTGTTACAGCTTTATCGCCTCACTATGAGATTTATTATTTTCAGTACTTAAGCTAGTGTCCTCTTTAAATAGTTAACAGAAACAGCTATAATAAATTAAAATTAATTAATCGGACACTATTTCCATGAAATTTGTTGCAAAAAGTATCTCAGTGGCCATGTCAATTGACTAGGGGCCGTTTTCATAAAAAAAGTTAAATGGATTAATTTCAATGAATTTATTTAAATACATTAATTGGATTAATTGATGATCTTATGTAACAGTACAAACAAACTGGAAATCTTTAAAAGGTCAAAACCGAACGAATGCAAAAAAGTTAGTTAATGCAAACACTTTTTTCTGTGTATTTCAATTTTTAGAAATTTTGACCTTCAAAGCTAGCGTTTATCAGATCAAAGAAAAAGGTATCATTGATCATTGATCATCAAAAATGATCACACTGGTGACGTATATACGGTTTGTCTCCGATTTTTAGTCGATCCTCCTGATCTATACTATGAGATAAAGCTGCTATCAACACATTAATAGTAATTTTAATATCTCCGGAAATAGGCACGCGGAACTATGACATTGCAATTGGCCTACTTGCAAGGAACAGGGCAATTGCATAAGTTCGTCCAGTTTGCATCCGGAGCTTCAAATGGTCCTACTTCCCACAGACACTTCCCTAAAGTCAAAGTCAAAGCGAAATCAGATCCGGCAAGTCCTGTAAGTAGTAAACCGTGACAAGGTCAGCAGAGGAAAGCCAGCAGTAAATTTTATTGAACTCGTCTGGTTAAACTTGTGTTAGATTAGTTTTTAAATTAGTTAAATTAGTTTTGTTAAAAACACTACCTAGTGTTTTGGTGGGATCGCTTTGTTTCCGATTGCCATAAACATACTCCCAGTGCAAAGTGCTAATTATTTCACAAAAACTGAAATGTTGATCACTAATAAGGATCATTATGTAGTCAAAGCGAAAATGTCTCTCCGCAGTAATGCGAATTTTCATCCTGCCAAAAATCACGCGAATCCATTAGGAAATTTTCGATAACTCGATATACAAAACAAAATAGCAACACGTTTGCCTGAATAGTTTTTAGCCAAGTCTTTACGTTAAAGAAATAAACTTCGGCTACTTATCCTTGATGAACGGTGCAATTGGACGCTGTATCGATTGAGTATAATTAAACCAACGTTGCCCTTAACATGTTAAAGTAATTTAGAATAAACTCATTCCCTCGAGAATGGACACTTTTAAACCCTCGGATCATTTTGGCTTGTACTGGATCTAACCGAATGAAATATCTTAATTGTTGTAAAAGCAAAAATGTGCATTTTAATGCCCTCTCTCCAGCAACTCGGTGGATCGACTACGTACGTACCGACAGAATAATGACAATTAATTTCTTATCTTTTCACCTTTTCATCTTTTCACCAAGCGGGACTGCTCCTGAATTTCGAAGAACACCAAGGTAAAATATATGGAAAGTTTCATCTACTTTCACATAGAATTGAAACCTTGTCCAATTTGGTGTCTTGTCTTCAACTACACACATTGGTGCTGTATTGTATCTTCGTAGAGATCACGTGTGAACCATATTAGCATTTTGCCACCAATTGTATATTTTGGCAAACGAAAGCACCAAAAAGCTTTAATTGGAAGGAATCGTATATCTGCATTGACTGTAGCATCAAATTCTTATTATTTAAATTGAAGCATTAAGCAAATTCATGCACCTATTTTAAGGCTTACAGAAAGAAATATTGGAATGGCACATGGGAACTTCTTTATCATGTTCCACATCCACTGCGTTCTCACTGGACTTATAATCTATGCAGTTACAAAGTTGTAAAATGTATCGTTGGTAGCAGTTGAATTGACATACCTGAATTGGAAAATATACTTGACTAAAATGATAACCAGTTATTTTTTGCTTACTGCAAATTGGCCACTGTAAATACTTAATTAAATCAAAGTGAAGTTTGAGTCTACAACAATAAATAGACTGAGTTGACTTCTTTGAGGTAGTTACCGCTGGTGTGTGTAATGTCATAAAAGCATGAGATCTGGCCAATTGGAAACTAACATTAAAAAAGCAATACTTTACTTGTATTTTCGTACAGCGTAATAGCAAACGACAAAAGTATTAGAGCATACCAAAAATAATAGATTTAGCATAAACAGCCGGTTGCACCAAATATGATTAACTTCTAGCTAAAATGTTATTAGCTAGTCTTAATCTTATTTTAATCAGATTCTCCGTTGCACCAAGCTAGTTAGATTTTAAAATCTGATTAGCTCTAAACCAATCAGTATTATTCCCAGATGAGCTCTAGCAAATCAGGTACAAGCTAATATCACATGATGACTTTAGTTAGATTTTAATAAGATGTTAGTCAGAAGTTAGTCAAATGTTAATCTTACCCCTGAGTAGAATTAAAATCTAACAAACTTTCCATTTGGTGCAACGGAAAATGGCCTTAATTAGAACTTGATTACAAATTAGTCTAGTTTGATGTTAGTCACATTTGGTGCAACCGGCCGAAAACAATATCACACCATAGTTGAATTTAAGTTTAACAGATAAGTTAGCAATTAACCGAACTTCAAAACCAAAACATCAAGCGAGCAACCAACCGCAAAAACTCGACTTGGCTACAACTTACTCCCACAACACAACTATACAAAAGCCAGCCCTAGCTACTAATTTAGATTTTAAACAAAAGTAACCAAGCATCGCCCAAATGTTTCCTATCGGTGTAACTTTTCATAATACATACCTCCTTTTTAAGCCCGATGCAGCCTCGTACGGGTTCACACAGTTACAAAAAAATCAAATATAGAATAGGATTACGCATTGCTAAAAATAAGTGCTACTAGCAGTAAAATAATTGTTATGGAATAGCCAAAGGTTAAACAAACATACAACAAGTTGGCGCCAACTCAGGGTAAAACTACTGGGAACTTAATCAAGACATCATCGACATTACGTATTACTACTACTACATACATTAACATTTCAACGTACTCATATTGCTATTACTATTACAACACATTGCTATTTTAGTACAAGCGACAATAGATAAACCACCTGCATAACATTACATAACGAACACATAACAACGTATTTACAACACATGCTAGCTACAACACGGGCAAATTGCATACTACAGAGAGTACATAATAATAAGGGTATGTCACTAGGCATTCTGTCTCAGTATCACAGCCAAGACTATGCTATGTTCGCTAACGGCTGACCACCCTCCACATTAGGCCCATCACTTCAAAGAAATTAGTTGCAAAATTCACACACATACACACCGACCCACACACACCACACAATAGTAAGAAATAGCTATTCTTTACTGAACTGCAATTTGGAAGCACACCAAAAATGACAAAAAGTTTTTAAAGAAAAGAAGCAGAAACAAGAATAGCAGAAATCGTGTAATCCGATTAGTAAAACGAACAAGGGTGATTGTAAAAAGCTATATCAGCCCGATAGAGAATACAACAGCCATGTCAAGCTAGCTGGTGCTCTGAAGGGTTTAAGGCAGTGCAGTGTTAGTGCAGTTTGATCTACAGTGATTAAGTGTTCGTGCTGGAACAATGAACTCTAGTTGCTAGTACATCTATGGCGATGATGGAATACCGCCAGGAACCCTTTTCCCTGCACACCTGTGACACCAATGTTGGACGCGGGCCGAAATTTGCGGCCCGCACCCGCCCCGCAGCCCGCGCTCAGATTTTTGGTCCGCACAGGGCCGGCCCGCGGCCCGCATCAATAAAATTCCGCCCGCGGCGGCCCGCAACTAAATTTAGGTTATGCAAGCATCATAGCATTAAATAATTGCTACTTTCATTGATTATTCGTCGTTTTTCCATAGAAACTGCCATATAAGCGCCATTGTTGTTTCAAAAGCATTCATATAGCTGCAGTCGTGCGTTTTTCAAATTTGTATTGCCTTCTAATGTAAGAATTTTGACCAAGCGACTGTATTATTGTAGCCCCCCGCTGCTTCTCAGCTATTTTCTTGGGACTTTGAAAATTTCGGTGAATTTTGAAGTGCCATACTAAACTACTGGAAAACATTGCCCAAAACGAATTACAGTTACAGTTACACAGAGGATATGTCTTAAATTTTGCGGTGGCATGTGCGATTTGACTGTAGTGCCTGCCTGTGGTGCGACCTGGGGATTACCTAGACTCGGTGGGGAAAACTCCATGTCCGAGAAAGACCCAAATTTCAAGATAAATTTTTTATAGCAGCAAAAGGAAGATTCATGCAATTCTTAGCTCAGTAGAGCCCATACCTGAACGGGAGGTCAAATTTCACTGACCCTTGTGGAAGCAAATTTGGGTACCCCTTGTGAGAGCGATTTTTCTTAGGGGTCTTTTGAAAGCGATTTTTAAGCTATTTTTGCCTATTTTTAGCAAAACAACAGCAATTTTTAAGCTAAAACACGTTTTTCGGACGTTTTTTAGCTAAAAATAGTAATTTTAAGTGAAAAATTCCGGCGAAGCCGGGAAATTTTTGGAATTTTAGTCGTAAAACCTATTTTTTGGGCAATTTTCTTTCCCCTTGTGGCCAATTTTCTTACCCTTGTGGGAGCAATTTCGCGACCCCTTGTGGGCGACTTCGCCGAGAGGGGGGGGGGGAGAAATTTGCCCCCCTTCCCCCCCCTTGTCCACCTGTGGTAGAGCCTCCTGGTCAATGCGGTATGAATTTTACCTTTTATCCATCTTTCTGCGTGTTGCCTCGGTGACCGAGATCAAGTAAAATTCAAGCCAAATTTTCAATTTCGTGAAATGGCCAATTGTTCACTAAGATGGGTCCGGGTTGGCTTTAAACCCAACAAAACGTTTTCTGTGTGATAGTATGCTTAAAGTGTAGAAATTAAGCAAATTTAAAACATCTAAAATTTGCTGTTTACGTGTTATGAACACACAAAATTCTCAATGGTCAAGTCAAATGAAAAATTGGTGTTTAAGGACTGTCAGTCTGTAATTTAACTGGTCTGTCTGAAAAGCTGGGAAATACTTTTGCTTGTTTTATGTCGCCAGCAAAATGTTTCCTTGTAAGGAAAACTCGATCTCTTTCCAATTCTGAAATTTGAGAGAACTACTTCGTTTGAAAACGACGCTCTAAAGGAACCGACCAACTCGACCAGCTCGACCAACCAACCAACGCTGATAAATTGATAACTATTAAAAAATAGAGTAACACGGCCTAAGGTGGCAAGAGCAGACAAAGATCGTAATCACTTGCTTTCAATTTGAATAAATCGAGTCCACCAAGACCAAGCGCCGCTTATTAGCTGCAGAAAATGGTAAATGAGTCATCTTCAATATTATAAAGAAAAGAGAAGTCGGAAAAGGAAGATAAGGAAGACAAAATATATTTCAATGAGGAAAAGTTCCATTATAATGTTAGAATTCGTGAAAAATTCAAACTTTCTTACCCTGTCTCACAAAACATCGGCACGCATAGGCCCGCGCGGGCCACTGCGGGTACTAATTTTTGGCCCGCCCCGCCCCGCCCCGCGGGTAGCCGCGGCCCGCGCCCAACACTGTGTGACACTCTCCCCCTCTCCCCCGCTTTTGCTATTTTGTCTATTGCGTGCGTGTTTCCTGTTGGTGATGAGTTTCTTTCTAGTTTAGAAAAAATCCATACTGTTTAGTTTGCAAATGTAAGAGTATGTTTGCAACTGTTAGAGTATCTGCAGCTTGTTAGCCTATGACTGATGACTAGAAGCGCTTTCTTGTCAGCAATGGTAAAGCAAACCATCTGAAATTTTGTACCTGTTCATCATAGTTTTCTGAAAGTTCTGCTGGACTGCTGCATTTTCTTCTGGAGGAAGACAGTCTGTTTTCAGTTGTCTATAATTGAACAAACAAAGCCAGCCCCGTGACATTATCATCTTCTGGCTATGTTGTTCTTGGTTGTATAACTTATTTTAAGTTTCCATTAACTCTATTAACTTTGTCACATAGTATTCTGCATACGCTGATTCGAAAGCAGCATCCACGTTTTGTCATTAAGTGCGTCTACATTCGCCTTTGTGTTTTCACTTAACCATCATCTAACCACTGTGCGTGGGGGACACGGTTATCTTGGGTGCACTAAAGTCCGACCATAAAATATATGTGTATGGGTACAGAAGGAAACGGATTCTATACATTGTTGTTTGGCATTCACTTAGATTTTGCAGATTTCAAAGATACGTGCAGTTATTTCAAAAATCTGTAAGAAACTGGAATTACGACTGCGAAACCAAATAGGCAAATTAGAAATTAATCAATCCAAGGACAATATTACCTGTACTACACCGAAGCTAGCAGCAAAGTCTGCGGAAATTAGATGGCCTTCTGTCATAGGGAACGGTACAGCCAGTTGGTCGTGAATAATAATTTTTGGCCCTGCATTTCTCACATTGCTGTCAAATAAAATTTCCGTTGATGTCAAATTCACGAGAATTCGTAGACCTATAATAACAAAAACGTAGAAAATAAAAGTCATACGCATAGAAATGCTAAGCATCCTAATTTGCGACACCATAAACTGTCAGTATTTATTTAAATAATAAGTGTAAAATGGAAATGTGCAGATCACACCAGATATAACAACCGATAACAGAAAATCCGGTGGGCGAAGCTCGTGCGTTGCACACACCCTTGGTTGCAATAACAGTTAACCATTGGTAACTTAAACATCCACTGAAACCCATTTCGCAGCCAACGTACCGTTCAATTCTCCAGCCTTTTGGCCAACTGAATGATGAATTATCGAGGCACAATCTCCCTGAATTGGGTGAAAGAAGAGACTAAGGCTCTCACTGAAGTCAGAATCAATTATGATTTATTTGAACCTAATTACAACTGCCAAACAAAACTGAGGTTGCAAGATGACGTTAGAGTTGTAACTGAAAACTTTAAGCAATTTCAACAGCAGATCAGAATAGTCAAGTTTAAAAAGTTAACAAATTCACAAGCTAATCGAAAAGAAAATTGTGTGTTGAATAACCAGATTAGTATGGAAGACCGTCACTTGCCCTCAGGAAACTTGCCCCACGTAAGTTGCCCCCACGTCAATTGCCCCAGGTCACTTTCTTCTTTGCGACACTTGCCCACAAATGGAGATTATTATACATATTAGCCTGTTGTTTCTTTATTGTTCACTGTTTTGAAAATAAAAGTTATTTCGAAATAACATGTAGAAATAATTTATGTAATTGGTAGTTATCTGATACCTTCTGAATGCTGCATAATTCTCAAAAGAAGTATATACTAGCCAATCAAATGGCATCATCAAGAGTGCATAATTGCACTATTATTTAGAAGAAGAGTAAGCCGCTAGAGGGCTTCTCTTCTTGGCATTGCGTAACGGTGCTCCGACCACAATACGCGAATGTTCCCCCGTTTGGGGGGGGGGGTCGACCAGAACGACAAAGCATACCCCCCCTCCGTTTGGTGGGGGGGGGTAGCCGAGAAGAGGTCCCCGTTTGGAGGGGGGTAGCCAACAGCAAATCAGATTGCAGAAACCCCCCCCCCCTCCGTTTGGTGGGGGGGTAGAGCGGAGGATTACGGTAGTTTTTGTTCTATTCTAAAATGGGTCCCCGTTTGGGGGGTCGCTGAAAGAGGTCCCCGTTTGGGGGGGGGGTCACAAAAGTGGTCCCCATTTGGGGGGGGTCGCCAACCGCCAATCAGAATGAGCAAAACTTAGCCTGCTTGAGCGACCCCCCCCCCCAAACGGGGACCTCTTTCAGCCAACCCCCCCCACCAAACGGGCACCCCTTTCGACTACCCCCCCCCCACAAAACGGAGGGGGGTATACCTGTCGACCCCCCCAAACGGGGGAACATTCGCGTATTGTGGTCGGAGCACCGTTACGCAATGCCAAGAAGAGGAGCCCTCTAGTGGCTTACTCTTCTTCTAATATATTATAGAATTATGAACTCTTGGCATCATGAAAACAAAGCCGACCTCTGTCCAGACGCGATTATAAAATGACTAATTTACTTTCTACAGATATCATCTCCCAGCATACAAGTTTTGACTAGGTCAGTTGGTGATTTCAGTTTTGGCTTCCATGGTTGATCACTTGAAATAAGAGTGAATTCAAGGAAATAATTGATCATATCTAACGCTTCTATTGTCAATGACTTTATTCCATCTGCATTTGCTAATAAATTTGTGCGCTGAAATATGTACGGCAGAATGAAAGCAGCATACATGACCTGTAACACCTAGGTGCAGGCCAGAAGAACTGTTATAAACAAATGAAAATATTTAAGTCTAGTGTACGTTCTAAGGTGATACACGTAAGGATAATCATCATCGTAACGTGGATTCACATCCATCCTGGGGCCACTGTTATCAACACCGAAACCCGGGTTTCGTCGCTAACCCGGGTTAAATTCATGCGTTAAAGATAGCAAAGATAACTCGGGTTGGCGACTTAACCCGGGTTTTGTCGTTGATAACATCGGCCCCTGGAGTTCCTCCGAAGGCTGACACTGATTTTGTTTTTAAAACAATATGATTAGAATCCTAGTTCTCATATCTAATAGCCTGCAAAATAACGGGTGCTTCCAAGAAGTCTGTCGAAGAAATGAAGGGCTAAGCTTACTATATTTCCGAAGATTTTCGTAGTACTGTCCATAGGGGTTTCAGCCAAAGTTTTCAATACTTCAGAAATGAAGTCACTTTCTTCGGAAGTGTAGTGTTCGAAATTAGACCAGGAATATTTATCCCCTGGTCGCCAATGAGGAATTGTATCTAAAAACCGACAAACAATATACATACTTAGTAGTAGTTCGAAAATTTAGTTCCTTTATTTTGTGTTTTAAGGTTAACCTACTATCTTTGACTTTCTCTGCAGTTGCATGGTTTCATGCGAATATTTAATACGACAAGTTCAACGATGAATAATCATTAAGACAAAATGTTTCAAACCAAATGGAAGCCTCATTGAAATGGAACTGTGGAAGTGGAACTACTGAAGAAATCTTTAGGCAGAAATGGATACAGAAACCTGAAAGCCTCTAGTAAATTTCAGAGGAATCCCCAAATTT
Source organism: Trissonchulus latispiculum (assembly GCA_030248195.1). NCBI lineage: Eukaryota > Metazoa > Nematoda > Enoplea > Enoplida > Ironidae > Trissonchulus > Trissonchulus latispiculum. The sequence continues at coordinate 12,852 of JASAND010030223.1, read as the reverse complement.
TGTGTTTATCTTGTACCGTAATACTAAGATTGTAGGAAGATTACCCCTCCTTGTGGAGCATGTCAGATGCTCGGCACATTAAGTTCCAAATCTCGGCGAGGGAGTCACGGTTAACACAGTTTAATATGAGTTTATCTGCTTTTGAACTAAGGGGAATCTGATTGGCTAGTCACCTACCGTATGTAAAAATTACGTGCATAGGGTGAACTCCGCGATTTCGAAGGTGGGGTTCAGCTTAGGGGTGTTAAGCGTGCGTTTATATGCGTTTGAACTGAAATGCATTTGATTGGCTACTTAGCTACTTAACCCTCATCAGTGAATGTCAATTGCAGGAGCCAGGTCAGGTAGCCGATCAACTACATTTCAGTTCAAATTCATATAAACGCAGCTTAACAACGCTGAGCTGAAACCACCAAGATCTCGGCGGTGGGTCACCTTATACACGGAGTTTTTGACATAAGGTAGGCGATTCGCCAATCAGGATTCCTTTTTATACCACAGGAACATTCACACCGGTGTGATTTTTCCGAAGGTAGGCTGCACGGATATTTGCGGTGAAAAAACTCACAAAGGGTAACCGACATCGTCACAACGAAGCCCTCCTAATGCTCAGGAACGCTCAGTTCAGAGCGAACTTACTAAATATGAATGCGCTACTTGTAGCTTAGGCGAAATCTTGGTTTATTACTTTCAATGCACTTGTTAACAAGCTAAGAATGGTCCTGTCTGCTGTAACCTCAATTTCGAATGATCATGCTTACTTGAATCAACGCAAACTTTGGTTGGATCATCCTGCAGCTGGCATACAATAGTTTGTTTGTTTTTGCAGTGTCGTAGCAGCATTCCGCTTGTTTCATAAACCATATCAGTAGCCAAACAATTCTTCTCTTTGGCAATTTTTGCATACGGTATCGAAGCAAACTGCAGAAATCTGGAAAAATATGCATTAGGCTCAAACTGAACTTAATTCGCAACTTCTACTTCTATTCGCAGCTCTGCTTGTAATTAGATGTATGACGACCCTGGAAGGTCCGTTTTCCTGTGGCGCTGTTGCCTTCCTCCAAACACTCTTCTTCATTCCCGAAGGGCAAATGCCAGTTTCAGCAAGTGGCCGGTTTTATAGGTTATAAACTTATGACTATTTATATGCCTATTTCAACAAGTTGCAGATTTTATGTGTTGCGCAAATTGTCAAAACTGCCAAATTGGCATCTCACATTTGTGGCTTCTACTGGCTTTTCTAGGAATTTGTGGCAGGATTTCAGCTAGGTGATGAGGAAAAACATGATTTTGCAGGTATAAGCCAAAAACAGTAAGATGCCAATTTGGCAGGATTTTGACAATTTCACCTATGCTTAACACATAAAACCTGCCACTTATTCCTATTAGGAATAAGTTGAAGGATTTCTCTAAGATTCGAAAAATGATTTTTTGCAAGTAGAAGCCTAAAATGGTGAGATGCCAATTTGCCAGGATTTTGACAATTTCGCCTGGTTTCAAAAAAGTTCCTGGCTTGAACTTGTCACTTAGAATCAATATTATGGCTAAAAAACTTCCAAAAAGCGTTCTCTCCGCTAGAAATCGCTGTTCTTCGTAAAAAAACGGCAAAATCTCTAAACCTCATTTTCAAAGGTACACTTAGGAAAAATCGCTTCCACAAGGGGTGCTCAAACTTGCTTGCACAAGGGTCAGTGAAATTTGACTTTCCGTTCACACATGGATTCAATAGTTGGCTGAAATTATTTCAGTTTCAGTTTCAGGCCTGTTTTCTTCAGGATTTCAGTATTTTTGCATTTTCAGTTTCAGGCGTCGAGCTCCCCTATTTTCAGTTTCAGTTTCAGGTGCTGAAACATCACTAGCAGACTCATTGCAGTGACTCGTTGGAATGTTACCCTAAAAGGTTGTTTATGTGTTAATCTAAAAGTTGTAGGTTTGGGTCTAACTATTAAACACCCTAACTTGCATTTGAGCAGATTAAGGCTAGTTGTGGGTTGACTGTGAATTTTTTATTGATCAATTGGATCTAGTAGTCCGCAGTATAGTTGTTGTTGACAGGGTGTTTTGTCCTATTTTTGGTCCATTTTGCACTAGATGATGTGTTACTTCTCGCTATGAGTGAGATATCACTTATAGGCCTGGTTCAGTCAACCGGTCTGTTCTCCTGAGACCAGAGTGTAAAGTTGGTAGTGTACGAACTGACCAAACTCTACGAGTGGGAAACTGCGCACAAGGAGAACGTCGAACCTGGAGGAGATGTAGTTCCAGTTGACCTATGCTAACCTCGCCAAAAGACCTAAGTGAATCTTACCGAACGGAGTCAAACCGCCGATGAAGAGCAAAGACTCAAATATAAACAGCCTACCCCAAATTTGCTGAAAAGTACACACTTAAAAATGTACCTCTACCTACCCAAATAATCTTAGAAAAGCCCTACTTACCGACTGCAATTCTAATACAAAAACCTAACTAAAATGACGCCCTAAAATGATCCAAAAAGGGACCACATTTACTTGAATGATTATGCTTGACAATGGGGGAGACCCTCGAAAATGCGTACAGTCAGGTGTTTAAAACAAATGCAAAAATAAGAGATTACAAGGTAATTTTTAACAAGACTTTCTAACACATAATGGAATCATACAATAAGATAATTTTCACAAAATACAGGCAACTAGAAACACAAAGTTCTACCAGAAATTAACCCCCATAAAGTAAATTAAAAGAATGAACCTAAGCTAATAAGATCAATTTTAGAGAATTTGTAAAAATTACTAGAAGAAGAAGATAAAAAGAGAACAGAAACTTTTACAATATAAGAATGAATAGCAAGCTCTACAGGGTCACCCTGGAGCCGAAGTAAGTCTAAGGCGGTCCCCACTTTAGACTAATGTACAGTGCAGTAAAGAAATCCAAGTAATAACAGTCCGCGTAAGAGGGCAAACTTTAAACACGACCATCACAGGCGAAAACAAAAACGAGACTGAGCTAAGACAGACATTAGGCCGGGAGAAACTAGTTTTGAAAAGTGGTGGTAGAATCTGATTGGATTAGTTTGAGACCCTTGTGAAAAGGGTAGAGTCTCACTCGGTACGAGTCCCACTCGGTACTTTTCAAATCTTTCTCTAGTAGTCCCACTCGGTACTGTTGTCTCACTCGGTACGTTGGAGTCCCACTCGGTACTTTTATGTCTCACTCGGTACTTTTGTGTCCCACTCGATACTTTTGAGTCCCACTCGGTACTTTATAGTCTCACTCGGTACTTTAAATTCAGTTTGAAGGTTTTAAACTATAATTTTTATGAATTATTTAAAATATTCGTATATAGCACTCGAAGATATTAACTGCAATTTAACACCCAAAATTAAGAATTACTTAAATTAAATTCAAAGTACATTAATTTGAACACTACTGGAAAATGGTTTCATTTTATAGCATTGTAAAGTTATCTAAAGCTACAACTGTAAAACTAACAAATCTTTTCTTAAAAATACCTAAAGTCTTTGTTTTACTAATTTTTGCTAAAAACTTTTAAAATTTGCAATTTCTGCAATTTTTGGGGTAGGCCTTTTACTAATTTTTGGCTAAAAATGTTAAATACACAAACACACTAGCAAACAAAAAGATTGTAGAGAATAAAACAAAGAACAAAGATTCAGTGTTTTATCTTCAGCAGTGTCTGAACAATTTATCAAATATATACATATATATACATTGCAAATTCTGGCAAATTGTAAATTTAAATGTAGAAAAATTTAGTCTCCTCCAGTACAGAATAAGACAATGAAGTACCGAGTGAGATTCCAAAGTACCGAGTGGGACTTATAAGTAGTGTTGTGCATTGGCCGGTGCGGCCAATGGCTGGCCAATGGCCGGCCATTGGCCGGCCAAGCCATTGGCCGTTGGCCGAGAAAATCTCGGCCAGTTGGCTTGCCGGCCATTGGCCGTTGGCCGGCCAACGGCCAATGGCCAACGGCCAATTGGCTGGCCGTTGGCCGTTGGCCGATGGCCAGCCAATGGCCGTTGGCCGGCCAACGGCCAACGGCCAACAGGCTGGCCGTTGGCCGTTGGCTGGCCAATGGCCGAGTGCTGACCAAGCTCAAATTTACTGATCTTGTACGTTAACTGTGTTGAAAAATTTAATTTTGCTGCATAATATCGTAAACATGTTGCTGTATAAACGTTACATTAGATACAGTACTACAGATTTTCACTTAGATGTTGACAATTTTTATTGTCATTAGCGTTATTTTACAATTAAATTTGCTAATTGCATGCAAATTTTAAGTGTGCTAACAACGTAGTTCTTAAATTTGTCTGGCGGTGAACGTCTCATCACTTTATTGTCCTCCAGCAAAATTAAAACAGAGTTATCGCAGGTTGGAGCTAAAAGTTTGGAAAAACTATTTTACAAATATTGTAAATTGTAATTTGTACTATTGAAATAAAGTTTAATTAAGTTGACGCCTGATTAAGCACGGTAGACGAATAAAAATATTAAATTCCAGCTCGCCAACGTTGAAAAATAGCTAAAGAACGGCCAATAGCTTACGGCCAAGAAACAGCCAACGGCCAACGAGCGGCCAACGGCCAACCAGTTGGCCGTTGGCCATTGGCCATTGGCCGTTGGCCGGCCAACGGCCATTGGCCGGCCCTCGGCCAACGGCCAACGGCCAGCCAATTGCCCGTTGGCCATTGGCCGTTGGCCATTGGCCGTTGGCCGGCCAACGGCCAATGGCCGGCCATCGGCCAACGGCCAATTGGCCGGCCAACTTCAAACTCCGGCCAAGCCAAGCCAAGCCAACCATGGAAATTTTCGGCCAATCCCAACACTACTTATAAGTACCGAGTGGGACTCAAAAGTACCGAGTGGGACTCAAAAGTACCGAATGGGACGTTTATTGTTTAAAAATTGGAAAGTACCGAGTGGGACTCCGTACCCAGTGGGACTGAATTGTATGACAAGAGTACCGAGTGATACACAATCGTGAAAAGAGAGAAGCTGCGAGAGACTCCCAGCCAGAATAGACATGTACACAACTCCACCTAGTGGCTAGGCTGGCAGATACACATATGCATAATTTCAACATAGGCGCAATAAAAATTTCGACTAAACTTCCAAATACCTGCAGACAAATTTCACAAAACAATTTCAAAGTAATTTCACATAAATTCCTAACATAATTTCAATCCAAAGTAAATTCAACTAACACACCTATTAATCTATTAGAGGACCGACGTCACGTCGCCTCATTACATCATTACAAGAGTGTACCTCGCTCTGGATCATGTGTTTGTCCGCATTGTTTAACGCATTATTAATTCATTTTCACTTTACTTTGGATATGAACTCCTTCTAGCTTGGTGCGACTGTAGCCTCAGCAGATCAGTTGGCGAGCGTCGGAGCGTTAATCCGAAAATCGTGGGCTCGAGTCCCACCCGAGGCCCCAAATTTTCGGGTTTCTGTTGCTGAAGTGACAGTTTCGTTTCTTACATTATTGTTGTTGTTGCAGTCCGTCACAATTGATATCTGATGGTGCAAGCTTAGAAAACGGATCCGTTAAATTGGTCAAAACAGTTTAGGCAAGCTGCCGTAAGGAGTCTCAGAAGCTGGTCGACATCACAGCAGACGACGTGTATTGCATTTTAAGAAACGTGCACCGTTGGCCTCAGCGTTGCCACATATGACAACGATCCCGAAGAGCATACATGTCCTCAATAACTGCTTTTTCCACTCTAAAGCCCGGTTCACACTAGGGCACAAGCACAAGCACAAGCACAAAGAAGAGTTGCATTCAGTTTAACTTTTTGCACAGGCACAGAAGGCGTGGCCAGGCTGAATTTCAAATTTCATTGGCTATGCTTGTGCCCTAGTGTGAACGTTTTTATCTTGTGCCTGTGTTTGTGCTTGTGCGCTAGTGTGAACCGGCCTTAAACCTGCTTTTCAGGTATTACTTAACTGGCAATACGGATGGATCCTTCCTGGGAATCAACATGCACATCCGCAAGGTGAAAGCTAGCAGATTCGAATGTTCACAGGTGAATGTGACAGCTCTTTTTAGCTTACCTTACTGTGCAGTTGTAATTCCACCAAGCTTTCCACTCCCCATTCACATATTTCGCCCCGATTAGCACGTCTGCTGCTTGCGCCTTCCATCGTAGCATATTTTTTCCGTATGTCGACTGGTTAATGCTAATAGTAGTAGTAGAAATATAATTTATTAAGAAAGTATGGTGTACGATTAGTACTTGAGAACTTCCTTCAGGGACAAAACTTAGTTGTGTTTTGGTAGTCATACATTCAGTGAGGAGGGTACATTAATCAACAAATGTAAAAGTGGACGAGACGTTTAAGTTTAGTTGAGCCGCACCTCACCAATCATATTTCACTTCCATTCACATTCATATTTTGCTAGGATAATATCTAAGGGTGATAAACAAATTCTTTAACTTGAGTTCCTGTTTAAAACCTTAACTTTTGCAAAAGCACCCATATTGAGAAGTTTCAGACACTGCTTTAAGTTTTCGAGCAGAGTGGTGGCAGCTGACCAGAAATATAGGTTAGTTATTTCGCTTAGAATTTAATGGAAATCCTGGGTTGAATCCTCATAAGGCTTAATGCAATTTGCTTTTAACAACTTTTACGAAATAAACCTGAGGCTAGCGGATGTGACACTGTATAATGTAAGTGTTAACATATTTGTCTTTCCATTGGCACTACTTTTCGGTTAATAACTAATAACAATTCCCATACGCCTTATGGCTCTTGTCGTATACTTGCTGTCCTCTCTTACATTAAATGTTGAAGGAAGTCATTCCATTGGAGGCCATTCAAAAATGTAGGTAAATGAGCATCCGGATGCAGTTCCTGGCAAAATTCTTCACCATTAGTGCCACTAGAAAATCAGCGAGAAATTAACTTTATCAGAAAGAATACGGAAAATATCGGAGTGACGTTTTCGATACTGGCACAATGGTAATAGATAAACTGCATGATCATTAAAGACCTGCACGGGACGTATTTTCGCGCCGCCCCTCCCAAAAATTTTTGTCGACCCGGCACCTTAAATTTTTCGGCCCACAGGCACGGTACGCAGGCAGGCACAGATTTTTCATTTTTGGAAAAAAGCAAAATTGCTATAAAATTTCCAAATTTTTTGTCGAAATTTTAATGTTGTAAGCGCAAAAATGGCATCAATGAATTGCGAGATTTCACGTTAATATTGTGCGCCAACTAGCGCCAATGTGCGCCAATTAGCAGTTTAAAATGGTTTTTCCGAACCTTTTGTACTGCAGAGTTGTGTAAGGACAACAACTTCTGAACTGATTCTCTTTTTGAGTATATAGTTTTAGGCAAATCAAAGAAACAAGCGTAAGAATACAACTTATGGTTGTAGTAGAACGTAATGGTAAAATTTGAAGGACATCCAGTGGTCGTTAAAGTTGGTTGTTCTTGCGTGCAATACCTGTGCGCAGGACTCTTAACTAAAGTCTGACCAAAATTTCTTGGAACCGAAATGTGAGCGGCTGTCCTGAGTTATCATTTAAAGGTAGCCTATATAATGTATATTTTTTCGAATCCTCAAGAACCCGAGATTTTGAAAATCCGAAAAAATCCGAAATTGTGGATTTCATCCACGGAAAATTTAAAATTCTTAGATTTTCGCCCAATTTTTATCGCAATCAAAATTTGGTTCTGATCTGAAGCCCGGTTCACACTGCACAAGGTTTAAGGTTTAAAGTTTATGGTTTAAGGTTTAAGGTTTAAGGTTAAACTAGTTGATTTATGCTGAAGTGTTCACACTGGAATGTTTAAGGTTTAAGGTTTAAGGTTTTAGGTTTAAGGTTTAAGGTTTAAGCAAGCCGAGTTAAAAATAGTTTAACTCTGTGTTTAGGTTTAAGCTTCCACTGGATTATATATGAAAGGTTTAGTTAATAATTTTCATTATATGCATACTAGAATCTCTTACTTATACACAGAACTAAAAAATTTTAAAATCCGTGGAGAATTGAGTGCACACTGGCTGATATAAAAATCACTTGATATTCAGAAATTCGTTAAACCTTCCCGCCCAACTGCTTAAACCTTAAACCTTAAACCTTGAACCCTAAACCTTAAACCTTAAACCTAAAACCTTAAACCTATTGCAGACCGGGCTTGACAGTCGAATAGAGCTGGTCACGCTACACATTTTTGCTCTTAGAAACTTTTCACGAAAACGCACCAAATTTCCGGAATTCCGGGTTTTCAAAGTTACGGGATTTTAAAAAGTTCCTCCAATACCCACAATATGAGTATCATTCGAGAGCTCTTGATAAGCTGAACAAATCTTGTAATAGAACCAACTTGCAGATATAAGCCCAGATCTCGAAATTCACAAAAAACTTCCAAGCTAGAGTGAAATCCGGAATTCGTGAATTCCGGGATTTAGGTGCATTTTCAGACATTGGTTCTATTACCAAATTTGTTCAGCTCATCAAGAGCTTTTGAATGACACCCATATTGTGGGTATTGGAGAAAATTTTCAAAATCCGGAAAATCCGGTTTTCGCGAATTCCAGGAATTGAGTGCGTTTTCACGAGTTCGTTCTATTACAAAAGTTGTTCAGCCCGATAAGAGCTTTCGAATGATACCCATCTTGTGGGTATTGGAGGAACTTTTTAAAATCCGGTAATTTTGAAAACCCGGAATTCCGGAAATTTGGTGCGTTTTCGTGAAAAGTTTCTAAGAGCAAAAATGTGTAGCGGGACCAGCTTTATTCGACTGTCAGAACCAAATTTTGATTGAGATAAAAATTGGGCGAAAAACTAAAAATTTTAAATTTTCCGTGAATGAAACCGGAATTTCGGATTTTTTCGGATTTTCGAAATCTCGGGTTCTTGAGGATTCGAAAAATATATACATTATATAGGCTACCTTCAAATGACAACTCAGGACAGCCGCTCACATTTCGTTTCCAAGAATTTTTGGTCGGACTGTCTTAACCACTAAAAGTATACGGCAATAAACTTCATGGATACTATCACTTTGAACAAAATCATCTCAGCAGTGCTACTGAACAACAAATTACGAGGTCACTTGCCCCTGTACACTTGATTGTTGTATTTAAAATTGTTTTTGCGTTACCTGTAAAAATTATGTTTGTCAACAAATCGATAACAAGCACCGTGGCCACGTATCCAACGGGACGGGCATCCTGACCCAGTTTTGAAAATATCTTTTCTCTTGTTGGCTCTAAGCCAACTCCAGAATTGACCCTTTTCTCCTTTCTCAGCAGTTCCGGTGACTCTGTAGATATTTCCTGTATAATTAAAAGTCAAGAAACTGTTTTGTAGCGGGGCTTGCAAGAAGCCATGCCTACTTACTAACACAGTTACCACACCCAGAAATAGCGGATGCGGAGACCATGGCACAAATGAAAACGTACCGACCACTCGGGAGACAGCCTCGCCAGGCAAGATGTATTAACAGGCCTAGGGCCTAAGGGAGAGAGGGTTCTTTCCACCTCACTCAGTCCCAGGCGTAGTGTATACTCCCTACGTAGTCAGTAGTAAAAGTACTAGTACCTCCTAGTCAAAATATTCCCCCAGTCAGGTGGCTCCGTAGGAGGGAACTCACTCAACCCAGGACTTACATGTTGAGGAGCTGCGTGTCTGATGGAAGTATCCCAACCCAGGATGGTATTGGTAGTATAAGGACAGCATTTGCATTTTTTATCTTATACTTCACTCTTATTCTCAGAATTCCGTAACGTTTTCCACCTGCCTATACCAACACCGCCAGATGATCTTTGTGTTATCCAGATTTTGAGCATTGAGTTTCGGTTTTCTCTGAATACATAGTCTTATCAGTTCTAGTTGGGCAAAAACGTTGACAGCGCAAAAGCAGAGCAAGGCATAAAACTAACCTAGTATAGGTATAAAACTCACAGAAATGTAGAAGGAATTGTAAATGCAAACCTGGACAGGGTTCAAAGCAGTATTGTTTGGTGAGCATCCCTTCGTCTACAAAGCACCACGGCCCACCGGTAGAGTTATCCGGGTTTCTACAATAATTAGATCCATTTAATAGGTTGTAGCTTTCACGCCAAGGCTGACAAACTTTGTGAGAAATTGATCGATTACGTGATCCCTGGTAGATGTCGGTTATGCAATCTGTATTTTCCAGTTGCCAACAGTTGTACTGAAAATCGTAGCACAGAGCAATTCCAGTATCTACAAAGCAACGATTTGAAACCCAATCTGGAAGAAATACGCTATAATATGTTTATTGGAACAGCAAGCTAGATATCCAACCTAATGCGAATATTGATGTGAATTTAACCTAATGCGAATAAAAGAATTGAGTTTGTGTTGTTTTTATTTTTTGAAGTTCACACGGAAGAAGGTATGCTAATAAAGGTATTATTTGTATGCTTACCTGTATCTTATGTCTTCCCGAAACCCGGATTTTACCCCAACTCCGGCCTGGGCCAAATTTTGCTGCCAAACCTGGTTTAGTCAACCGCTTTACCCAGACCCCGGTCTGTGCACATACATGACAACTTAAATTAAATGGCGTTCACCATTACATATAATGACTTTTAACGAGATACTATATATAACTGATAATCAAAGTTTTAAAGATACCATTCTCAGCAGTAAAAGATTTCATTTCGGCTATATGGTATGCAGCAAATTCAAGTAGGTCATTCAACTGATCTATCAGCTTTGCCTATTAAGTATACACACACAATAAAATGTTAATTAAAGGTAATATATAACTGCAAGCGGCCTTGGGAGATTTTTCTGGCGCAAGTGAAGAATGACAGCTTTTTAATTTCGTTGCTTCAACATGCTGACCTCGAGGTGAAATTACTCGGCGAATCTCGTAAAATAATATAGCGTTTGGTCCACTAAATGCACAAAAATTATCGTAGAACGTCGTGAGGCACTAGAAGTTTATATTCAACATTAAAATTCGTGGATATATACATAACTGGAATTCCTAGGGCCTTTTCAAGAAAGGGTAGAGTAGAGTTAAAATTAACTCGATCCTTTTCATGAAAGAGTTAAACGAGGAAAATTCAAGCTTGAGTGGAGTTAAAGCGAGTTAAAACAGTTAATTTTAACTCTACTCTACTCTGCTCTACCCTTTCTTGAAAAGGCCCCTAGATAACTAACCCTTTATTGAATGTCAATTCTTAAATCCCAGGGCATGTTTCCATTCATATGCAACAAACTTACATGCCTGTTGCTCTAGTATAAAGTTTTGTGTGGTAGCATTGCATAAATCATATTCATTCATTCAGTTCAGACACCGTACGAACATTGTATATACCAATCTTTTCCCTGTTTGCGACCAAACTGCCGACATTTTCCAGTAAGGGTTGAGATTACAGACAGTGATGGCCGGAAAAGAGCTCTCATGAGATATCTGAAAGGAAACAATAAAATAAAGATATAGAAATGTTTGCTTATGCATCAGTTAATAGTGCACTGTTTTAGTTTATTACAGCATGTTTGTCTTTTATATTCACGCTCTCGGGGCACATAGAACATGTGTTTCGACTTGTTCAAACCTTTTGGTCAGCTAGTTGATATAAATTCACTTCTGCCAAAAGTGAGAGTAACTGTCCTAATTTCCATCTCGAACACTAACAGCAAGAGTGTATAATTGCACTAAATATTAGAAGAAGAGTAAGCCACTAGAGGGCTCCTCCTCTTGGCATTGCGTAACGGTGCTCCGCCCTCAATACGCGAATGTTCCTCCGTTTGGTGGGGGGAATAGGCATAAGGGGGTCCCCGCTTGGGGGGGGGAGTCGCCAAGTCAGGCTAAAATTGGCTGAATCTGATCGGCTGTTGGCGACGCCCCCCAAACGGCGACCTTTCTTTGCTACCCCCTCCCCCACCAAACGGGGACCCATTTTCGAATAGAACAAAAACTACGGTAATCCTCTGCTCTACCCCCCCCCCACCAAACGGAGAGAGGGTCTCTGCAATCTGATTGGCTGTTGGCTACCCTCCCCCCATCAAACGGGGACCTGTTTTCGGCTACCCCCCCCCCACAAAACGGAGGCGGGTATGCTTTTTCGAAGAGAGCTACCCCCACCAAACCGGGGAACATTCGCGTATTGTGGTCGGAGCACCGTTACGCAATGCCAAGAAGAGAAGCCCTCTAGTGGCTTACTCTTCTTCTTATATATATATAGTGCAATCATGCACTTGCTAACAGTATTCTAACCTTAGTCACAACAATAGTTGGATGTTTGCTGTAGTCTACGAAAAGCTGAGCCAAGCTTCCTATCAGCAGAACAGAAATAATCGCAGAAAGTGTTAATCCAGATGCTATCCTCGTTTTTCCAGCTCCAAACGTGAAAGTGATAATATCAAGCTTAAAAGTAAAAGCGGCCAGTAGTATATATCCCCACCACCCCCCCCCCTAACTTTTCCTATTGATTGTCTGCCAAAAAACAACATTACAATGGTTTTTGTACATGATGTGTTAAAGACATGTCTGCCGGCTTACAGCGAGACCATTTTTGATCAATAACTCTGTTGTCACCAGCTGCGAGTTATGACGCAATCATTCTGATGATTGCTTATACGTGATATAGAAACCAACAATGACCTCATTAATTTTTTACTAGCTAACAATTACGTCACAATTCTTGGAATTTCTATGGTTTCTCGTTTTATAAATTACCCTTCCTTTAGCTTAGTATGGCGCTGCCCGCAGGCGCTATCAGCTGCGCTGATTGCGCAAGCGGGTAGTGATTACGTATTCACCACTCGCTCGCCGCCGCCTCAGCAATACGTAACTACTTGTATTACTTCGTTCAGTTACGTATTGCCTGGGCGGCGGCGGCGGTGGTG
>JASAND010030222.1:0-14654 GCA_030248195.1 Trissonchulus latispiculum | reverse complement strand
GGGGGTCGAAATCGGACATGGTGCCATTTCAAGCCAAGTTTTCAATTTTGGCCAAAAATGCTTATTTTTAGATGTATATTTTATATATATTCTTATATTGTTGTTGTTGCCCTCTCCGGTAGCCGTGTTCATTTCGACAACACCAGGACCAACGCTCGAGCGACCTCGATGGTCGTAGTCCAAATATCTTCAACAGTGATTTGAAATTTCATTCATATCTATAAATCCAAATTAAAATAATTATATATATCATCACGGTATTTTTACAGGGGGTCACCCTCCCCCGAAATCGCCCTCTTTCATTACTTTTGCTTGTCTCCCCCGGAATTTTTTGGGTGACCACATTTTTATAACTTCCAATAAAATCTATTTTTACCCTAAGGCACAGTTGAGAACGAAAAATACGTACAAAATACCCATTATTGTTTTTGCAAATCTCCCCGATAGTTTCTTCCCACCCTGGCGTATTTCAATTGGGAGCGGGATGTCCAACCGGCCCATGAAATATCCTTTCATAACCTCAGAAATTGCCAAATTTTACGAAGGGGAAAAACAAGGACGCCTACTCCCCAACCATAGCAGCTGCAGCTGACTAGTATAGCCCATTGGAAAGAGCAAGTCTAGAAGTATACCCTACAGTACCAGATTGGTTTCTAAGTTTGATTCTGATTCTGTAAGTACAGTACGTACTTGACCAAAGTTGACCTCCCAAAATTGGCCAAAATGCTGAGGATTTTCGAAGGTTTGCAAGTATATATATATATATATATATATATATATATATATATATATATATATATATATATATATATATATATATATATATATATCTAACCAACTATCAAACTTTGGCTACTATAAATTCGCATGCGGGCATAATTTGACTTGCTCTATCACTTGGCAATAGTGGTTTTTCCCTACGTGCACCCAGTAAAAAATTTGACCATGTTTTCCCCCACATTGGGTCCACTAGAGCGGGGGAAAACATGGTGACCAAATTTTCAAATTTTTTCGTATGCTTCAGGAAGGCGTCACTAATGCTTCTATAGGAAATAGAATGCTTTAGAACCACTAAAAACCTCAAAATATGCCAACATTGAGCATTTTTGAAGCTTCTAGCTCGAAAATTTGATTTACAGCATCAACATCACAGGTTTCATAAGTTTCAATGGTAAAAATGAAAATTTTGAAAAAACTTAAAAAATGATGGAATATTGCAATTTTTAACACAACTAACTTGTTTCTAGTGATATTCTGCATATTATGGCCAGTTCCCAGCAGTTTTCATGCCCGAACAGGTAAGGTACGGCGGATTTGGCATTTTGACCAAAAAAATCGGGTTTTAAGCTTGCTGTGAGGTTAGAAGGGTGCCTAGGTAGTTTTGCACGCTGAAAACAGCTGAAACAGTGCTTTTAAACCACTCTAAATAGTTGGTTGGTAGAAATCCATGCCATGTTTTTCCCCGCACCATGTTTTTTCCCGATTTGCAGTAAAAAACATGGACAAATCCTGTTACTGGCAAAGCTGAGTGAGGTATATATAAGAGAAGCTTGAATATAACATTGGATAGGTATTTGCCCACGGTACGTAACGGTATACTCAAACCGATCCAAATCCAAACGAAGGAAAAGTTGGAGGCTTGCTTCCCTATTCATGTTTTTCTTCCCCCACCCCCTTGTACGTATATACCCAAGTTTTCGAAAAATGCTCGGCTTTACTGGATGACACAATTTCACTTTAGCTTAAAATCACCTGACTTAGCCATTTTTAACAATTTCGCGGTTTCTACTTACGCAAAAATTGTAAACTTTTCAAAAATGTGCCGTACCCCATTTTGGTTGATTCCTTCCATGACAAAGCGCGAAGAAATAAGCCAGCCCACCCCCGAGGTAGGAAAAAATATGTTGCTCTAGATTTTCTCTATTTTTAGACAGAGGGTGGGGGACCATAGTTTCCTTTGGGGGGGGGGGGCTGGGGGGGGGGGGGGGAGACCCCCCCCAAAATTTTTGACCAAATTTACCCCCCCCCCAGATTTTTTGACTTACCCTCCCCCAACTTTTGGCTACCCTCCCCGAACCCCCCCAACAATTTTTGGACCCAAAAAGTTAGCTAAATTTGGTCTAAAAATGGTCATTTTTTGAAAAATTTTTCAAAAATTTTGACCTAAAAGCGCTTTAAAACGGTGCAAAAACACCTAAAACGTTAAGAACAAGCCTTATTTTGATGAAAAAAGGGCTAAATTACAGAAAATTTTGCATTTCTTGACCATTTTTCGAAATTCTGGGGGGGGGGGTTGGGGGGCACCACCCATAACATTTCGGAGGTCGGCCAAGATTTACCGTTACCTTCCCCAGCATAGGTGTACTAGGGGGGGGGTGGGGGGGGCCCCCCCACCAAATTGACAAATTTTCGCGACCCCCCCCCCCCGATTTTTCAGACTTTAGCTAGGCCCCCCCGATTTTTGGCCAAAAATGGCAAAAAAATCGAAAATTTAGGGGTTTTTTGGGAAATTTGGCGGACCCTCCCCCCCCACCCTCCGTCGGAACCCCCCCCCCCCCCCAGATTTTTTGCCCAGCCACACCTATGTTCCCCAGACCCAAAGTTCCAGGGAAACTATGGGGGGGAACCACCATAGGTGTAACGGAGATTTGGGGTGGGGGAGGCTCCCCCCCAACATTTTCTGGGGGGGGCCCCTCTGGAGACCCCCCCAACCCCCCCCCCAGGACCCCCCCCCCCCCAACCCTCCCCCAAAAAAATTTTTCATTTTTTATGCCAAAAATCGCATTTTCAGCCGTTTCTAATGATAAAAAACATCTAACCATAAAGTAATTTTAACATTAGACAATGGTTTTAAACTCAAAAACTTGATTGCCAACATGTTTCCAAGTCCAAAATAAGGACAATATTGAGTCATAAGATCCATAATACAGTTAAAAACGTGTATTTCTCATAATAATAAACAGTTTAAGCCAAAAATTTGGACATTTTTGAAAATTTTTTCAAAATTTACCCTAAAAATACCCAATTTTAGGCTATTTTTCGCGCCTTCGGCGCGACTACCCCCCCCCCCCCCCCAGTTGGGGGGGGACGTCCCCCCCCAAAAAGTTTTGGGGGAGGGTTGAAAAAAGGCTTGGGGGGGGCTACCCCCCCAACCCCCCCCCACCTTACACCTATGGGAACCACCCCCCAATTTTCAATTTGGGTGAGGGTCCATTTTTGACCACTTTAGGCCCGAAAATTTGGGGGGGATAACAAAAATCTGAAAATCTGGGGGGGTTTCGCGAAAATTTGTCATTTTGGAAGGGGGTTCCCCCCTTTCCCCCCCCCCCCCTAACCCACCTATGGAAAGGGGGATGAGAGAATGGCGAGGGGGGCGGAGGAAGAAAAACTATCCCCCCCTAAAATCTACGCGGGAAAATGGACGAAAAATAATAGGTTCTTCCCAACAACACTGAGACAATGATGATTTACCGCTGGTACAAAGGCGAAACATGAGGGACACTTGAGGAATGGCTACGATGCTTACTCAAACTTTAGCTACCTGTCTGGCTCAAACTTTAGCTACTGTCTGGATCAAACTTTAGCTACAGTCTAGGCTTATTGCAAAGTGTCTTGTACAAATGCGAAACCCCCTTACTACCACTATCACGCCATCTGACTGAAAGAAAATGACATTTTGCAAAGTGTCTTGTACAAATCCAAAACCCCCTTAGTACCACTACCTCGGTCTACATTTGACGGAAAGAAAATAACATTTTGCAAAATGTCTTGTACAAAACCAAACGTCCCGTGCAACCACTACCTCTCTGCATCTGACGGAAAGAAAATGACATTTTGCAAAGTGTCTTGTACAAATCCAAAACCCCTTAGTACCACTATCACGCCATCTGACTGAAAGAAAATGACATTTTGCAAAGTGTCTTGTACAAATCCAAAACCCCCTTAGTACCACTACCTCGGTCTACATTTGACGGAAAGAAAATAACATTTTGCAAAATGTCTTGTACAAAACCAAACGTCCATTGCAACAACTACCTCTCTCTGCATCTGACGGAAAGAAAATAGCATTTTGCAAAGTGTCTTGTGCAAAACCAAACGTCCCTTGGAACCACTACCCCTGCATCTGACGGGAAGAAAATGACATTTTGCAAAGTGTCTTGTACAAATTCAAAACCCCCTTAGCACCACTACCTCGGTCTACATTTGACGGAAAGAAAATAGCATTTTGCAAAGTGTCTTGTACAAAACCAAACGTCCCTTGCAACAACTACCTCTCTCTGCATCTGACGGAAAGAAAATAGCATTTTGCAAAGTGTCTTGTACAAAACCAAACGTCGCTTGGAACCACTACCCCAGCATCTGACGGGAAGAAAATGACATTTTGCAGAAACTGACATTTTGCAAGTGGCTTCTACAAAATCAAACGTCCCTACTACTCTGACCTCTGCGTCTAACCGAACGAAAATGTCATTTTGCAATCCAGTTCCGTTAGTCCACTACGTCGGGACACACACAAAACCAAAACTAATATTACCAAAACAACTGCAGACAGCTTCTACAACATTTGCATAATTCCAACTTCCATTTTGCAAGTTCCAACTCTAACTTGCACTTTACAACTTGCAACTTGCATTTTGCAAGTTGCCACTTGACGCATCCATCAATCAACTACCAATTTTTACCACTTTCAGGCAATGTGCTACAAAGCAACTTACTGCAACAACTGTGAAATCGGAAGTTTCTTCCAATCTTATAAAATCCTGCAATTTGATAAAAAGCTTCGACGAAGTCTGAACAGTTGCAAAATTGCTGGTACCACTTTTTTCTGGGAACAAATTCCTTAATTTAGACAGGTTCGTACGAGTCTTATAGGTACGTATTGCTATTTTTACGCTGTGCTTCTCTCAAAACCACTTCATTTTCACGAAAGATTTGCGGTTAGTGATTAGTTGTTATGTGTAATGGAATTAGTAAAACGTGACGCGAAAATTAACCAGAAAATGGTCAAAAAAGTAGTCTAAACTAGTTAATCTGCGGAGAAGAACTCCTATGTCATGGATTTGTGAAGACGACCAATGATCATCCATATGGAATGTAGTTATTTAGTAATGTCCGAGCAATTAATTGTATAAATGGTTTTATGTTTGCCAAGCCAGAGTTGCTAGTACTCAACATTAAGGGGAATTCTTAAATAGGGTCCAAGATTTGCACTCAATTAGGTTAGAAGTTTTAGTCTCGTTGGTGATTTTAAGTGTAATTAAGTTTAAATATCGTTTAATTTACTAACAATATTAATTTAGAAGTTGTAAACGAAGGGTTAACTCGGTCACCTATTCCCTAATGACCGGAGTTGTCACTCCTCTTGACCTTAAACGGCAGTATCTTGATAAATCTTAAAGAAAATCAGTGAGTTGTTACTCCCCACGAAGAAAAATATTGACATTTTGACTAATCTTAAGCGTATTAATGAGTTGTCACTCATAACCTGAGTCAAGAATGGCCTTTTTTTCACCACTTTGTACGTTTTTCATTGACTGAACATGAGTTAGCAGGAGGCCACTAACTTGTAATAAGGAATTTACACGTCTACTAAGCTGAAAATTAGTCGTAAAATTGCCCATAAAACGAAGAATTGCACTAAAAATAACAAATATTGGAAGATGTTTCAATTCTAGGCATTAAATAGCTAAGTACGTAGTTAGACAGGCTTAATTAGTAATAATTAGTGTTAATTAGGTAATAATTAGTTAATTTTAGTAATTTTGGTCCGAAACATAACTTGGGCTTATATGAAAGAGATTTTGACACTGATTCCAAAAATCCAAACCCGACCTTTTAACTCCCAAACTTAAGAAAGTTATGAGAAAAAAGGTCTTTTAACAAAATTACGTTTTTGTTGTGTAATCTTAACACTCCAAAAAGGAGTGTTCTAAAAAGGGTTTTGTTTTGGTTTGACTTAAGTCATAACCTTTTTCTTTCTCCTCCTTTCTCCATTCTATTGGGCCTGTTTCTTCCAGGGCCCAACAGTTGTCTTCCCCTTGAACTTTTTGCCGAAGACAAATCCAATAAGGAGGAAAAGAAAATTTAACGTAGTTTAGGCCCAAGTCATAACAAGAAGGGGGACCGTTGCCCTCTATTAATAATTACATCTTAATAACAAGTAGCTAGGATTACGTACGTAGGTATGTATAATGTGATTATGCAATTTATAACCTCTGGAAAATTATGCAATTCGCGCAATAATTAGTTAAAGTTCCGAAAATTTGTAAATTTGTCCCTTTGGTTGCGTTTATGTGTTAAAGAAAGTTTTGCTAAATTTTGCTAAAATTCAGGACCCAAAATATATCAAAAAAGGGTCAGTTGGAGGGCAATAATTTTAAAAACTCATTAATATTGACCCTCGGTGACCAGCTGGCTCACCCCGCCGCTGCGCACCAAGTGCAAAAGGTGGCAAGCTTCTAGAAGGTTCTAGAACTTTCTAGAAGCTTTGCCTTAAAGTCAAAAAAGAGTCCGCTCCCCGAGCTTGCTAATGACCTGTCACCGAGCTGTCAACAAAACTGTCAGCTCGGTCCCAAAATTTTCAAATTCAGTCAGTGTTCGTTGAGTTGCAGCCGAGAGAGGTTGCTTTCCCCTTCGGTGCGTTCTCCAATGCAATTGTCATTGCATGGGGAATTCAGCGCACCTCCCCTGGTTAGGACGCATAGGGACTTTTTCTCTGACGCACACTGGTCAGAGAAAAAGAGATTGAGTTTTTTAACACGAACACTACCTTTATTTCAGGGGCCTTTTGGGTTTACTATGCCCGGCCAAGCCAGCACTTTTCCGGCCCTAGTGGCCTACTTTTTGGAAGGCCAACGGGCCAATTTTTTATTGTGTGTGAAGGCCTTTTGGCCATTTTGTAAGTATGACTTTTTGAGGCCTTCGGGCTAATTTTTTCCACATTCTATATGGGCCAATGAGGCCAGTTTTTATGCATTTTTGGGCCTGTGAGCCCCATTCTTTTTATCAGTATATTGGGCCTAAGGCCAGATTTTTAGTTCCATAGCATGTGTGGGCCCCTGAGCCACTTTTTATTTTCACCCTTATTTCATTTTCTTATTATCATTTTATTATTTTAATAAAGGGACAGCTCATGTAAACCCCCCCTGTTCGATGGAGGTCTTGAGAATCGTCCCTACTTTTGTTTTTCTGTTTTTATACCCGACACCCTCTTACTATCAAGGTTTGTTGACCTCCGCCCTTCCTTATTTCATTTATTCTTATTATTTTTATTTGTACTTTTCGGTCAAGCCACGACCAGCACTTTTTACTCTTTTTGTAAGACCCGTTTGGCCAGTAATTTGGGGTTTCAAAATAGATTTCGGGATTATTAAGTGGGGACCCAACCCCTGAGTTTAAGTTAGAGGGTCCCTTTGCTACGACCCTAGAATATTAAGTTCTTAATAGGAATATTTGCCCCCACAGCCGGCAACTAGGAGTTGCCGGCCATATTGTGCGCGTCACGGCTTTGTCAAGCCTCAAAAATCATTGTCTGTATTTTGTTTTATTTCAGCGTTAGGTCGGTGTCTAAATTAATAGGCGTTCTAAAAATGAAACTAACTCTAAATCAGCGTTTAAAAACAACTAGTCAACCTTTTAATTATTAATTATCGAGCGTTTCCAGGGGAATGACCGGCTTCCCCAGTAGTTAGGTTAATTATTGTTAGTAGTTTTGGTTTTGTATGATTGCTCAGCAATCATTACTCACGTGGCTTTCTAAACTTCAAAACGTTTCTCAAAATATTACAAAGTTCTTAAAGTTCTGCGCCATAAGCCGAGTTTTAAAAGCCTCAAAACTCGCACTAATTTCTCAACAATGTTTCTTTAAAAATTAGCAGATAATACCACTAAAGTATGTATAAAATAGTAGCTAAGAAGTTAGAATAGTAAGCGTATTTAGAACTGGATTTTGTTTGAACTGCTCTTATAACCATGTTGGTAGTCAGGATTAGTTAGGCAGTAGCTAGTTAAGAAATTGTGTGTTTGAATGTGTGTTTGTGCGTGAAAATGCTTGTGTAATAGTTTCTGTGATTGCGCTTGTATGGGGTAAACTCACGTAAACTCCTTCCGTCCGACGAGGGTTGTGAGCTCTGCCAGAAGAGAATAATGCTCAGGTAATAGGCAGGAAAGAGGTATATTTGTGGTTCATGTGAATAAACGTACGCAAAGTTAGCATGAGTGTATTCTAGTCTGAATGTGGTATAAATGTAGCATAACTGCTTCTTAAGTGGCAATTCGAGTGCACGAATGCGGTAAAGTGTAGCATAACTGTTTCTTAGTTAGCAGTTTAAGTTGTATAAATGTTGTACATGTGCAGTATAAATGATCATTAAGTAGCTATCCCAATAATTGTTTAAATGCCGTATGAACTTTGTTTAGCTAAGAAATAGGATTACGTAACTAAGTATTCTGTTATCTGTGATGTAGTAATGCATATGTGATTGTTGCAAGTTTATGTAGTGCGATTGATAACAATAATTAGGAATGTGACAGTGTAAATGCGTGATAACTGACTGTGCACGTGGCATGTGTGAAACAAAGCATGTGTGAAAGGTCCAAAAATAGCAAATATGCAAATGAGGTTCAGACCGAGGGATCTAGGGTCACGGGGACCCCGCATTAGGTCCTTATCAGTCGGACAAGGGATATCCTCGATTCGTCCGCGTAGGCCACTCTTTGTTAAGAGTGCGGACGAATCGCATGAAGTAAATCTCTCCAGTAGTTGATTTTTACGCTAAATTAATGCATTATCTGTTTAAAAACTATTGTTTTCGCAATTTCCGCATAAAACGTATGAGAATAGTACGTAAGACCAATAATGGAGGTAGTTTTAAAGTCTTCAGTATCGTTTCTTTTAGATTGAGATCAATACACATCGGTATTACTATTTATAGTCAAATTAGCTATATTCAACTTATATTTCGCTCGTAATAATGACAGTTGTCAGCTCTTTTAGTTCGAGACCGGTACATGATGTTATTGCCGTTTTCAGTTGATTCAGTCATATTCAACTCAAGTTCCGTTCGTAATTATGACCAAAATGACGGACTGGCACCATTTCATGTCAGTATCCATGTTTAAAGATAAATCTGGTTAAATGCTGTTATATAACCTTCGGCAAGGGTAAGAGATCAACCTTGCTCAGCTGACAGTCCTTACAAACTTGGTTCACAATGATTGTTTGCAAATGGCAATAATAAGCATCTACTAATCAGTAATTCTAATTAATACTAAGCAGTAATCAATAATAAACCGGAAATAAGTAAAATGACAATTAGTAACGTAGGTATTATGGATAGTTTACTGGAACCATCTTCCAATGAATGCGAAATGATCAAAGTGCGTGAATTTAATCAGTTTCCGAAGTTCGATATCTGTTAAAGCAGGAAGTTGTTATCTTCCTCGTTTAGGACCCAGGAAATTAGAGATCTTAAACCTAATTACTGTATTTTTATCAAATCTGCGTGTTAACTCTCTTCTAATTAGTTAATGTTTGTTACAAGTAGGAAGTTGTCACCTTCCTTGTTCGGACCTGGAAAACGAAAGGTCCTAGATTCGATTACGCCCGAGCAAATTGACGTTACGCGTTCCAAGACGAATGAATATCTGCCCGTTTTGAATAGGTTTAGAAGAATCCCACTTTCGTGTTTCTGAGTTGAACTGCGCAGAAGCAAGTTGTGTAAGGCGAAATCGGGGTGCAAATACAATTTCTTGCGCAAGAGTGCAAGAAATTGTCCGAACAAATGGTATTTCGCCCCAAAATTAATTCATAGTGCAGTGACATTGTCAAAACTATCCAAAATTACGATATTCTCGTAGAAATTTGAAGTTTTCGCGATTAACCCAAGTTACAAGCCTAGTTCATGTTCAGAAAGCCAAAAATGTGAGCAATGGTTGCTGGGTTCGAATCCCGCACCTATAACTTGTACTAATGGGTTTTAACCCATTTGATTCAGGTGCGGAGAAGTGCTGTCCTGCCCGATCTGTTATCTGGATATCAGTCAAATTTGCACCGAAGCGTCGATTCTGTACGATTTGTGATTAGTGAGATTAATCGTCCGGAAGTAGGACATAGTGAATTGGAAGCTTGCATTGGACTTTATTCGTCGGGAATCAGATCCTAGAAGGTACATTGGGCACTGAGAGCTCTGATTTGATAGTTAAGGCAGGGACAGTTTGGAATTGCACCGAATCATTTGTGGAACCTAAAGCCGATTGCAAACTTCGATATTTTCTTGTCATCGACTGAAAATTAGATTTAAAAAATGCTGCTTTCTGTTATTCTTACCCTGTTGGGAATGGATGGCCCCATTTCTCTGCTCTGAGAGCTTAGTCGCTAGCCGATCTTAAGGAACTGATTAACAGAGAAGAGAACTTAAACTGTTCCGTTGTCAGCCGTATTACTCGGAAGTAGAAGCACAAAAGAAGAGATTAAATTAAACCCAATTCCGTACTAACACCATAACCGCATACCAGGAAACCCCCAACCGGACCGACCCTTGTATTGTCCCCCCCAGGTGACCGAACAGCATCCGAAAGTGCTATTGTTACTGGCATTTCGGGTTCACCCAAAGACCGGAACTTGTACTACTAACATCCTTAATCTAGTTAATTTAACTGGTTGTGTAGATCTTATTATTGTTGGTTTATATTGTCCTTGGTAAGGAGGACGGACAAAGAGTTTTTAATTTAAAGCACGAGCACAAGCATATAGGGACCGCACAGTAGAGTTTAGTGATAGATTTAGTAGTTAGTTAGTTGACGACAAGAGGAAGAAAGAAAGAACTGGTTGAGCTGAGTTAAAGAGTCAAAACCTTGTCCCTATCAATAATTATTAATTTGGGTAAATTGAGTATTGGCAACTCTGGCAAACTGTTGTATTGTTTGCTGATAATTATCAAATTGTACTGTAAACTGCGATTATCATTATCCATAGCTTACTAGTGTCTGTACGCATCATTATTGTCATTTTACCTAGTGTTATTGTAAGTATCAATAAACCGCCGTGCCTTATAGACAGTTTTGTGAACTAAGGCACCAAATCCTGATCAAGACATTGGAATCGGATTTGACCCCTGAACAAGTAAGCGATTATAATCTGACCCCTTGGGCCCTACAAAGACACCAATCATCAATTCTTGATCTTGATTTGTCAATCAAGATCTATTCAGCAGAGTTCATTGTTACTGAACCGACTTATCCTCTGGAAAGCAAGTGTCGACCCCGCTTGCTAACGATATCAGCAGAAGCCCTACCCCTATCAAACGCACTCACGATCTAGACCTCAATCCAGGTTGGCCGCAGGGAATTCTCAGTTTTGGATACACCACCTTCTGAGAGACCAGTGCCTAAGTTTATCTTCCAGATAAACGTGCCGACCTTCCGTGTTTTGAAGGGGTTGTCACCCAGAGCTAGTGTCTTGTTAGACCGAAACGGAACGGAATTCTATTGGCAAGAGAAATTGGTGCCCAACCTTAGCCACTTCATTACATATGGTAAAGGTTTAATGTAGACTGTGAATTAATGTAGGATTGTATATCGCAATGGATACAATATTGTCCCACCTACGCCTGCCATGGAATAGTTTAGACAAGAATGTTGTATTTCAGAAGGAGCAGCTTGCACCACCGAAATTGACAGTACAAGCGATGAGCATTTGGAGCATAGTGTAGGAGTCGGATTCCGCAAAGAAGAGCTAAATGCCATTGCGATCTGAACCAAAGCTAAAATCCAAAGAAAATATCAAAATCTAAGAGTTAAAATGATATGATAAGCTTGTTGCAATTTTGAAGATATTGGCAGCTTTCAAAAATGCTTTACTACTTAACTCGTTGGTAGAAATGCGCGCATCTGTAAAAGCAGAATAGAATTGCTGTGCACAGAATAATAAATTATGCAATTTGCAACATATTTGCAAATCCCGTGACATTCAGACATTCGTTTAACTTCCCACCAAACAGTTTACACCTGATCAAGCTTCAAATCATTAAACTTATGGCAGAGTAAACCGGACTTTATCCGTTTACTATGTTGGCGTATACGCCTAGTATGGTGGTACAAACGAAAACAATCATGAAGGCAAGTTTTTACTGAATGCAATGATACAGGTTTTTGGCCCCTGTTTAAAAAATTTAGTAATTTAGTTAGTTAATTAAATCGGCTTTAAGTTCCATTAATAGCGCAATTCTTTCGCCTCGCTTAAATTTTAAAAGCCTAAAAGTTCCCCTTGATGAATCGGCAGCGTTTGTACCAATTTGCATGTACAAGCAACATCTAAGCTCAGTTAACGGGGCCTCAAAGGGACTGAAATAGCATGCTCTCCCTGGCCCTTAACTTGAAAACTGTAACTGGCCCTGGCTCGAGTCTTTTGTAAAGTTAACGACTTTGGTCTGCTACTACCCTCAGCCCTCATCCTCAACAGCCAGCTAGAATGCGGAAAGGAAATATAAATTGAAATAGTAGAACATGAATTTACATTTGCAATACAAACAGCGATTCAGATGTTTCAATATGACAGACTTGTACGTACTAATAAGTTCCAGACACCTCCTTCATTTACTTTACAATTATCTGATTGTTGTGAAATAACTAGGAATGGATAATAACAAATATAACTTGAGTCAACTTTTCAATCAACGGAATATTAAAAACAAAATATAAGATAAAATTGCAGAGTTTAGCGGCAAGTATGTTCACTTCAAAACAGTTAGAATTTGCAATTGGTAATTCAATGGCAATTCATGGGAGATTGCATCTGCTACGCTACGGAGTGGTCGTGCCACTAAAAGTTAAGTTTCAAGTTTATTTTTTGGAATGTTATCTTATTCGGTCAGCAATTTTTGGGCCGGAAACTATTGGCTGAGAAGGATTTTGTTCCATAAAATATAGAATTTAACCCTTCCGGCAACTGGCCAATTTAAATTATTTAAAACATCTTCAAATCCTTTGCCAATTGTCGCAAACGCTTTAAGATAATACGCTACAAGAGCTTTAAAGAGAATGTTCGACGTATAAAATATAAAATTAGTGCTCACCTAGCACAACTGATATCTGCTAGTTATTAGTGTTTTACATTTAAGCCATAGAGGAAACCATAAGCATCTTGCAAATCTCACACTTGGAATAATCCATTTTGGATAAATACATACACTGGGAGTGGATCAGTTATATCAAATATCATGGAATATCTCACCCAAAATGGGCAAGATTGGAAATCAAGTGGAATTATGGTGTGCTTGGTATATGCAATATCTTGTGTTGGAATGGAAAACGAGCTAAGTCTATTTAGCTATGTTGTGACTAGTATATTCGAGATGTAACAACTATTAAATTAGATCAATTAAATTAAATTAAATTAAATTAATCTATTAAAACCAATTAAAAACAGCAAAATGAATGTACATGAGTAAATGCCACTAGGTAGGCCAGATGTTAGTTCGGTTTTGACACTAGGCTTGGGGGGTGAAAAAGGTCCCCCTGGGTCTTTTGTCAACTTAAGTATGAAATTTAGTTAGAAATTCTTTTGCTTAAAGAGGAATAAATGACTACTGGAATATTGGATAAAACTACGCAGCACATTAGGCTGATCAGATTGGGAGAATGTACCATCTGCACTATTCGGCCACAAACATGAAATTTTGGATCCTAAGGATCCCTTAACAAAATTAATCAATTTTGACTTTAAGATATTACCGCGACTATTCAAATTTTTCTGGTGGCTGTCGGCTCCAGTGTTTCAAGTCAAAAGTGTTTGGTGCTGACGTACCAGAATCCACCAATCCCTCCCAATATGATTTCTTATGTGATTACCGAGATTTGCAAGGAATTGGCCGTCTTGGAGGGGAAACCCTTCTTGGTGGAGCCAATGAGTGAGCACGAATGCAAAGCTAGCAGCGTGTCCACTTCTGCTGCGGCAGTAGAATTGATGACGCCTCGGATAATTGCAGAAAGCAATTATTCAGTGCCGGATTTTTCTCCCGTCTCCTATTTTAAACAATAAAGTTGGATCCGGCACTACCCCTGCAGGCGAAAGCGACTGGGGTGTGGCACGTAGCGAAAAAAAATGGCACTTCATTCAATTGGCATTATTCAGCTACAGTTCAGCTAATTGCCTTTGACTTTACGTAGAGCGTTGGCAGGGTTCGAGTTCGCACCACCTGCTGTCCATCTTTTAAGCTTGCTATGGTAAAACTGGAAGGGCAAACAGTTACTTGCCGGCGCTTCAAAATTACATCAATGAATCCTCGCTTAATTTGTTGATCGCGATAAATTTGGATCAGGACAAACAGGCATGCTCGGGCGGTGGTTGCCAAGGCAGCCAACTGACTCGTTGTCATCACCAAATCAGGACTGAGTTTGAGCACTGATCCTGCTAATAGACCCAGGTTAGGGAGCACAGACAGTAGCACAGTTGCCGTAATAATGCTCGTAGCTGTCTGTGTTAGTGTTTGCTGCCGTTTCTGAGCTTGACTCAGCTGCCCACCAGCACCACGAAGAGCAGCCGTCTTCTTGGTGCTTCTTCGAATGGCTATGACTAACTCAAGATATAAAACTAGAACAGCAAGCCCGGATTATAAACAGTTGTTAATTAGTGTAACTTGTGTGTGCGGTCCCGA